>CAKNXH010064382.1:26205-79254 GCA_932178445.1 Andricus quercusramuli | reverse complement strand
ATGTTGGACAGACCCATCGAGAGCTCTTCTCTACGTAGGATGCCGTATAACTTACCATGGAGGGGTTTCTCAGCATGTTCTCTTAGTAGGAGCGTATGTTCTGCTTCCGGTATACGACTTTTGAGCACCAGAGGTGTTAGTGATGCTAGGCCATGTGTAATGTCGCTGGAATTAAATGGGAGGTCAAGCTCCTCTGCGGCCCTATCTGCTGCATGGTATAGAAACACCGCAGCATTGGCGACTTCATGTTGATGTACGAGTCGCATAAGGGAATCCGTGCTTTTTGGAACTGAGCAGGCTGTAGCCAGAACCGTTCTTCGATGAAGACACTCTAAGCTTAGCAATCCTCTACCCCCTTTATCGCGAGGGAGATATATTCGAGGTATGGAAGATCTAGGATGAAGACTTCGTTGTATTGTCATCATCTTGCGTGTGCTTCGATCAAGTTGTTTTAACTCATCGACGTTCCATTTTACTGCACCAAACGTGTAGAGCAGTATAGGAACGGCCAGCATATTGGTCGCCTGGATCTTATTCTTTCCAGATAATTCGGAAGCCCAAATTTTGCTGAGAATTTGGCGATACCTTTTTCCAAGGGCCGTTTTCAAGGTATGCACATTTTGGGTTTCCGCTTGCGGTATTCCTACGTATTATTATATTATTGTTGTTATTATTGTTATTAATAATCTAATTATTACAAATAATAGACTGGTGACTTGTACGGAATATATAATCCGTAAATGCGCTTTAAATAATCGGTCTTTCCTGAAAAGGCTTAAATTCGGAAATTATTTATACTAAAAAAACAATAAAAATATTAAACATGAATTATTTATGTTTTCTAAGTACATCTAAGTTAAATATGATACATATCGAGATTATTTTTTATTTTCTTTAGAGAAAAAACTTGCGTTGAATAAATAATTATACTGAAACAAAAATTGATAAATATACTCCATAAGCTTTCTTAAAAATTTACTGCTGATCATTTATAAAAAAGAACGTCCAAATCCATTCACAATTGCGACCTGTAGACTATTTTGAATTGTAAATTCCCGAGCCAGCGCACTGTGCAGCGGAAAAAGTAAACCACAAAGGTTTTATTCCTACTCCGGACTTTGCCTGCGCCTGTCGGGCACTTCGCGATTTGCCTAGGCAGAGTCCGAAGTGAAAGTGCTACTTCGGACTTTGCCTGACACCGCTCAGGCAATTCGCGGAGGGCCTAGGCAGACTGCGGTGTGCCGGCACTTCGGACTTTGCCTGTAATATATATATATATATATAATTTAAAAAAAAGTTAAAAAAACCACCGCAGGGTACCACTAAGAGCAACTGCCATCTAAAAAGAAAATGTCAATAGCCCCCAGTAGAACCGCGGTAAAATACACCTATGCCCACGTCTCACATCCGTGAGATGGGTGGTCACAGGGAACGACGAAATCACAACGACAGGCCGGCGAAACCCTCGTGTGTCTTGAGGACACGAAGCGACTCAAGGATGACAGCTTTCTGCATCCATCTCGCAAGTGCCTTGGCATATTTTTGGCACGCGGGTATGGCTTTAAGGTTACGAACCAGTGATAATTTAGCACCTCCGAGAGCACCTATCACAAGGACAATTACTCGTACCAAATATTTTGGGTACAGTCGTTGCAGCTCTCTTTTAAGGTCTTGATACTTCTCCTCTTTTTCTTTCTCCTTTGCGGTGATGTTGTATTCGGACGGAGCCGAGAATTCGATCACGAATATTGTTCGTTTCTCGAAGTCTTGGAGAACAATGTCAGGCCTCGAGTGCGCAACGGAGACTGCTGCCCGAAAATCGTAGTTCCAGAAAATCTGGCACTTCTCGTTTCGGACAATTGACTCTATATCCCTTGGAGCGTTCGGCAGGGCGGGGTCGCGACCAACACCGTAAGAGCGACAAAGGTGGTAATAAAGTACTCTTAGGGCCGCATTATGTCTATAGATATACGTTGTTCCTGCGTGGGTCGGACACCCCGATAGTATGTGTTCTAGGTACTCAGCGTGTGCATGACACGCTCTGCACCTATCACTGGGAACTTCTTGAAATAAAATGCGGGCGCGGTATGCTAAGGTGGAGATTACACCGTCCTGGCATGCGAAAATGAAGCCCTCTGTACCTGAATTGAGCCCTGATGATTTGAGGAAAGCAAAAGTTTGCTCCTTTGACAAGGACTGTTTTTCTACATTTCTGTGAAAGTTTCCGTGCATATGCTTGTCGAGTAGCTCTTGGTGAAATTTTCTAACCTCTGCTTTCTTTACTTCGGCTTTTAGACGTGAAGCATTTAGATGGAGTAATGCACTTTCCTCACTTGTGATGTTGAAATTCAGGCCAAGGGCCTCGGCAGCTTGCTCCCCGGCTTTGTAAAGGAACGCTCCTTCGCCAATCATCTCGTGGTTTCTGACCATCTTTAGGAGAGGATCTCTGCCATTCGCAACTATGTAAGCTGTACTGAAAACAATTCGGTTATGAAGACATTGGAGGTTCAGAAGTCCGCGTCCGCCTTGACGGCGTGAAGTGTATAATCGTGGAACTGACGAATTGATATGCAAGCTTTTATGCATATGCATGATCTTACGCGTGGTGACATCCAGGGCCTTAAGCTCGTTCTTCGTCCATTGAACCACCCCAAACGAGTAGAGTAGAACCGGGACGGCAAGCATGTTAGTCGCAGATACCTTGTTCAACGCCGACAGATTGGAAGACCAAATCTGTCTAAGAAGATGCTTGTATCTGCTTCGGAGAGACTCATTCACTGATGTTACGTCCTGAATGCGGCTTTGAGGCACGCCCAGGTATGTATAGGTCTCTCCAGTGTTTAGATGTCTAATAACACTTATATCTACAAGCTCAGGGTCCTTGGGAACGCCAGTAATCTTTCCCTTCTTCAAATGAATTTTGGCACACTTGTCCAAACCAAAGTCCATCCCAATCTCTCCTGTGTAGTTCTTGACGATATTTATAGCAGTTTGAAGTTTGCTTTTACCAGCGGCATAGATCTTCAGGTCATCCATATAATATACATGAGTTACCTTATGCTCACGCTGATTAGTGTCGCCACAGAGGTATCCAGGAGAATTTCGTAGTGCGAGAGATAGAGGCAGAAGTGTGATGCAAAAAAGCAAAGCGCTCATACTATCCCCTTGAAAGACGCCCCTCTGGAAGGTGACCTTGTTCGTCGTCAGACGATGTTTCCTAGATGAGATGGTAAATCTAGTTTTCCAAAGAGGCATCAGTCTCTCTATGCATCTCACTTTGGACTCACCAGACTTCCAACTTTGTACATTTTTCACCTGTTTTACGTCTACCCCTTGAATTTCTTAGGAATTTAGATTTTGTTGAGAATGTTTTAAATATTTCAAATTCTGAAGAAATAAGTATTAAATTTATAAGAATAATGGAATAAATTGTACCAATGATAATAGTTTTTAATTTTTTATATTTCACTAGTTATAATGAGTTCAATTTATGTCCATCTAATTCAATTAACTGATTATTAATTGTTTAACGAAATTAAATCGTGTATTTCATAGTAATTCATTAAAAGTTTGGTAAAAATTACACTAAATTTTAAATTAGGAATTGATATTGAAAACTTTGACAAACCTCAATGAGTTATAGAGGAACGAATGATTGAATTTAGTTAAACAATTATTAATAAGTTAATTAAATTTAACGTAAACTCAATTCATTACAAATAGTGACATGTAAATACATAAAAGTATTATCACTATTGAAAATTATTTTTTTCTTTGTAAGTGGTTCAGAATTCAGCTCCTTTAGTTTAAATTCTGCTATTTGGTTAAAGATTGAACTATTTTGTTGAAAATTTGTTGTTGGAAATTAAAATATTTTGTTGCCAATTCGTTTTTCTTTGGTTGAAAATAAATTTGAACCATTTTATTTTATTTTTAATTTTATTTTTTCAACTATTCTTTTTTTTTAATTAATTACTTTTTTAGCAGTTTTATCATTAAAAAATTGTATCATTTGTTTAAATTTTAATTTTTAATCTATTTTAATTCTTCTGCAATTTAATTTCTGACACAATTTTCTTTTTTCAAGAAATTTTATTTTTAAAACAATTCTATTTTTCAAACAGTTTTATTTGGTGAACAATCGTTTTGATTTGTTTAACAGTTTATTTTTTCAACATTAGTATTTCTTACACAATTTAATTTTTTACACAATTTTATTTTTTCCACAATTTAATTTTTTAAACAATTTTTTTTCTAATATTTTATTTTTCATAATTTTATTTTTTCAGTACTTGATAGATTAATTTTCACTTACCTCAATAATAACACAGCCCCACAAAAAAAATGAAGTTTCATATCCCTGAACCAGACCCATGCATCCCTATGTATTTTTTATCGCAGAATCCGAATCCGAGGTCAACAAAATTCATATACCCCATACATTTTTAGCTAGAGCCAAAAAACACCCCTAGAATGGGGTGAAAATGAGATTAAGCAACGAGCATAGTTGTTGCATCTTAATCAATCGAAATATACAAATTTATAAGTGTATAGCGCATAAAATGGCGATACCACGCTGAAAACACCAGTTCCCGTTAGATCACTGAAGTTAAGCAGTGTTGGGCGCGGTTAGTACTTGGATGGGTGACCGTTCGGGGAATACTGCGTGTTGTTGACCCGTCGTGGGTGTGGTGGACCCACACTGGTAGTATTTATCCACCTAGAAACACTACCCGAATCGGGTAGTGAGGCAATGAACTTTCGAGTTCGAAATGCTAATCAATTTTTTTTTTTTTAATTATAGCGCATAAAATTGATTTGAAACGCCCCTCCCCACCTACCCCCTAACCCAGATAACCCCTAAAAACCATCTCCACCAAACGACAAGCAGGCTAACCCACCTACCCCCGGGAACGAGTTTAGTCGCCTATTTTTTTGAAATAATTACATTCGACACCACAAGCGTGCTAACCCACGTACCCTCTAACTGACCTAACACCTAGAAACCAATCCTACCAAACCACAGGCGGGCTAACCCACCTATCATGGGAACAGCGAGTTTAAACGCCTATTTTTTTGAAATGATTACATTCGACACCACAAGCTTGCTAACCCACGTACCCCCCAACTCATCTAACCCATAGAGACGAATCCTACCAAAACGCAGGCAGGCTAACCCACCTACCCCTGGGAACAGCGAGTTTAGTCACCTATTTAAAAAAAAAAAAAATTCGACACCACAAGCGTGCTAACCCGCGTACCCCCTAACTCACCTAACCCCTAGAAACGAATCCTACCAAATCACAGGCAGGCTAACCCACCTAACTCTGGAAACAGCGAGTTTAGTCGCCTATTTTTTCGAAATAATTACATTCGACACCACAAGCGTGCTAACCCACGTACCCCCTAACTCATCTAACCCCTAGAAACCAATCCTACCAAACCACAGGCAGGCTAACCCACCTATCATGGGAACAGCGAGTTTAGTCGAAACTCTACCCCTGTTTTTTTTTAAACTCTACCCCTGTGCCAAGTTTCATGAAAATCGGCACTGGACGGTAAGTATCCTGAGTCAAACGTAATACTAATAAGCTACCCCTAAAGAGTTGAAAGAAACTACCCCTAAGTTCAAAGGATGTGGGTTAGCACGCTTGTGGTGTCAAATGTAATTATTTCAAAAAAAATAGGAGACTAAACTCGCTTTCCCCAGTGTTAGGTGGATTAGCCTGCTTGTGTTTTGGTAGGATTCGTTTCTAGGGGTTAGGTGAGTTAAGGGGTACGTGGGTTAGCACGCTTGTGGTGGCGAATGTAATTATTTCAAAAAAATAGGTGACTAAACTCGCTGTTCCCAGGGGTAGGTGGGTTAGCCTGCTTGTCGTTTGGTAGAGGTGGTTTTTAGGGGTTAGCTGGGTTAGGGGGTAGGTGGGGAGGGGTGTTTGAAATCAATGTTATGCGCAATACACTTTAAAATTTGTATAATTCGATTGATTAAGATACAACAACTATGCTCGTTGCTTAATATCATTTTCACCCCATTCTAGGGGTGTTTTTTGGCCCTAGCTAAAAATGTATGGGGTATATGAATTTTGTTGACCTCGGATTCGGATTCAGCGATAAAAAATTCATAGGGATGCATGGGTCTGGTTCAGGAATATGAAACTTCATTTTTTTTGTGGGGCTGTGTAATTAATTAATCAAGAAAATAATATTGCTCGATGATCCAAAAATCGATTTATTTTACTTTCCTTTGGGACATAATGGGATACTGGTATAACTTTTAGTATAACAGTTTCATTGTATAGTTTAAAGTGTTTAAACGTACTAGGAAAGGTTCCCCGCCCATCATCTTGTAGTTATTTATGGACTCTCTCCGCCTTTTAGGGACGAATCTCTTCTTGTTTTTGCGAATTATCTTATTGATATTGAACTTCAAAACGATCTATTTTTAAATGATAAATTCTTGACTCTGTGAAGAACAGCTGTTGTAATTTTTAAGTAAATGAACCAATATTTATGGCCCAAAATGAGCTCCTGAAAATCATCATTTTTGTCTTTTCTAGTCAAAACCCGTCATTTCTGTAGCTAAAAAAATCACTTATAATTAAATTTTTAGTAAACACATTTTTTTGGCTCATTCTTATAGCCTGAATATTAGAAGTCACAAATTCCCTTATTTTATTACAATAATTTATATATATATATATATATATATATATATAACTCAAACATGAAGAAAAATAGAGGTTTTTCTATGTTAAAGTCCATAAGAAATTGATAAACAATGCGCTCGCTCAAATAATTTTTTTAAGAATTTAAAAAAAAATACAAAAGAGTTTTTCGACTATGAAGATTCTGTTTCTAGTATAGGATGATAAAAATTCGAAAATATGCTATTTTGGGCCTATGACAAAGCTACCGAACGCGTCCTCGGGTTGCGGATAGAGGGTCTCTGTACCAAAGGTTTCTGCTGAATATGGTTACAATAATGAATAAACAGTCGCGTACAGTTGACCAGGGATGGCCTCGAAGGAATAACCTTAAGCGAAGGCGTTAGAACCGTGCCGAAAGCTGAATGACACCTCGGTGAGGTGTCTCAAACGGTGACCTGAGATACCGGGTGACCTCGTAGAGTATCAGCCTTATCCTTGCACGCGGGGCTTTACAAGGATGGACGAACCCTTTCCCTAGCTGCTCGTGGGAACAATAATGACAGCACCAAACATAGTTGTAGTAAGTGCGGTTCCAAACAATCAAACGCGCAGGGCTCCCGACAATGGGTCGGACAACAATGCCGACTACCCTAGAGTTGGGGGAGCCAATCAAAACGGAGTCAATGCGATGGACCGGCGGAATCTCAATATTTTTGGGTGGACGGATCGACTCAATGACGACCTGCTAGATTGCTACAATAGAAGTATAGCCCTCGAGCGAGAAGGTTACATGGCACGACTGCAGGTTCTGTGGTGCGAGAAACACCCAGAGCTCTTGCACTTTTCGCGTCAACGTCTGCGAAACCATGCCGATCAACTCCGAAAAAGGGGCTATGTAAGCGGAGCGCCTACTCTACCGCAGCCAGAACAAGCCGGAAACCGAGAAAGAGTGGCGACACTGAGACCAACCGCGAAGAGGCATCCAATGGACGAAGAGCGATGCTTCAGGACTCGGAAAGACATCAATATTCAGGTTTCTCCCAAGCCGAAAGATCTGACTGAACTGGATGATGAGCTTCGTGAAGATTTTTCCGAAGAATCCGACCTCTGGACTATCAATTGTGGTGTATACAGTGCAGCGAGAACTTTGGCAGATGCAAACCGTAAAACAAAATCAAAAAATATTGCTAATATTAATGTAATTGAAAAATAAAAAAACTCAATTTAAAAATTTTCGTACGGGCAAGACAGTACGCGTCTCGCATTCAGTGTGTAATTGACTACATAACATCTGGCGGAGGGAGAGGTGGTTCAGAGAAAATCAACAGTTTTTTTCTGGCCCATCTCGACTCTTCCAAGACCCTCCAGTTACTGTCGACCATCCGCCCAAACCAAAGGCGGTCGAAGCATTTTGGAGAGAAGTCTACGAGGTCCAGCATCCACTTCAAGAAGACTCAAAGAACATAAATAGCTTCAAGGACCTATGCAATGCCCGCATAACAGCTGAGGAGGATAGCCCACCTATCACTACCGATGAGGTGAGAAACGTTTGCATTAAGAGGCATGAAGAACTATTTCGCTCCCGGTCCAGATGGTATCAAGACCTTCTGGTGGAAGAAGTTTCCATCAACCCACCAGCATCTGGCCCGAATTTTCACCTTATATCTAAAGTCGGAAGACCCTATTCCGGAGTGGTTGGTGGAAGGGCGCACAGTGCTCCTGTCGAAGACGGGCAAATTAGCTGACCCTAAGCATTACAGGCCAATAACCTGTCTGAAAACACTGTATAAGATCTTTACAGCTATCCTAAATGATAGGATTCTTCGGAGAGTTGGATCTGTGTCGCGAGAGATGTATGAACAACGCGGCTCAAAGAAAGGCGTAGCAGGATGTCGGGAGAACCTGCTCATCGATAGATGTGTTTGTAAAGATGCAGAATCCTATCAGCGATTCCTATCGATGGCCTGGATTGATTACCGGAAAGCTTTCGATTCAAGCTCCCATAGACTTAGCATCTGTCTGTTGGAAGGCTTGAAGGTTCATCCACACATCGTGAGGTGCATAGAGAGATTAATGCCGCTTTGGAAAACCAGATTTACTATCTCATCTGGAAAACATCGTGTGATCACTAAAAGTGTCACCTTTCAGAGGGGTGTGTTCCAGGGCGACACCATGAGCCCTCTTCTCTTTTGCCTCACATTATTGCCACTGTCTCTCGCACTTCGTCATTCCGAAGGGTACCTCTGTGGCAAACCTGGAGATTGAAAGCATAAGGTCACTCCTGTATTTTACATGGACGATCTCAAGATCTATGCTAGAAATAATGAGAAACTACATCAAGCTCTAAAAATTGTCAAAGGGTACACTCAAGAGATTGGAATGGAGTTCGGGTTAGAGAAATGCGCCACGGTTAATTTGAAGAAAGGAAAACTTAATGACATGCCCGAAGACGCTGAGCTGGTCGAAAGAAGCGCTATACGACACCCTAGTGCTGGAGAGGCCGATACATACCTGAGCGTGCCACAGAGCCTCATTCTGGAGGTGACACCTATAAAGGATACTCTCCAAAGCAGATACAAACGTCTCATCCGGCAGATTTGGTCTTCCGAACTGTCGGCTACGAACAAAGTATCTGCAACTAACATGTGGAGGATCAGTCGATGTCGTATGAGCTAACGTTTGATTTCCTTAAATCACCCGGATTGAAGTCGGGCACGGAGAGTTTCATTTTGGCATGTCAAGACGATGTCATTTCCACTCTAGCATACCGTCGCCACATTTTGAGCCAAGACATTCCCGATGATAGCTGCAGAGCGGGGCATACACACCCCGAGCATCTAGGACACATACTTTCTAGTTGTCCAAATCATGTAAGAACGACCTACATCCAAAAGCACAATGCGGCACTAAGAGTGCTTTATTACCATCTCTGTCACTCTTACGGCATTAGCCCAAATACCGCTCCGCAAAAACGCTCCTAGGGCCTGACATCGTTCTCCTTGACTTCGAGAAACGAACCATGTTCGCTTTCGAATTTTCGGCCTCAGCTGAGAAAAACGTCATAGCCAAGGAGAAGAAAAAGAGGGAGAGGTATAAAAAACTTATAAGGGAGTTGCGACGGATATAGCCGGAATATTCTGTTAAGCTAATCGTCTTGATAATCGGAGCTTTCGGAGGTGCCAGGTTTCTCTGGTTAATAGCCTAAAAAGCATCCCTGCGTGTCAACAAAATGATAAAACACTTGCTGGAAAAATGCAGAAGGCGGTCGCCCTTGGGTCGCTCCATGTCCGCAGGGTGCACGAGACATTTGCCGGATGAGCGTATTGAATTCGTCGCAGACTATAACCACCTACCTCACGGTCGGGAGACGTGGTTACAGCTGAAATTTTACCGCCATTTCGCTTGGAGCGGGTGCAATTTTTCAGATTAGCACCCGCTCCCAGCGAAATCCTGCGGTTGTCCTTATGACAAACTTAACTATATATATATATATATTAATTTTGTGATAAAATCCTTGATTCTGTAGTATTACCTTTTTTAGATCAAATAACTAAATACCTTAGTATACTTATTAAAAATATTACACAATTAATATTTTGAGACATTGTCAGTAACCTTTAGATT
This sequence comes from Andricus quercusramuli, assembly GCA_932178445.1. Classification (NCBI taxonomy): domain Eukaryota; kingdom Metazoa; phylum Arthropoda; class Insecta; order Hymenoptera; family Cynipidae; genus Andricus; species Andricus quercusramuli. The sequence continues at coordinate 68,980 of CAKNXH010064382.1, read as the reverse complement.
TCATGTTTTCACATTTTAAAGTTTGTCATTTTTATATATTCTATAAGATAGAAACGTAAACGGCACGTTTTTCATTTAAAAATAGTTCTATAATCAACAGATTTAATTTTCAAAGCATATTCCCAAATAATTTTACGCTAATTGTAATGCAGGTATTGTACCCGGTAAGAAGGCTTGCATTGAAAAGTATTCGAAAATTTCGTGTTCAATGGTGACGTGACAATTATTGAATCCTCTTCGATACCCTTTTTGTACTCGCGTTATGAATCCCCATAGCACGTGAAGTTATCTCTTAGTCTGAATCCCTTTCTGTACCCAGTGACGACAATATTTTTTGAATAATTTTGGAAACCCCAAATCGACCATGAAGTAGAACATTTTAAATTTGCACATTTCGCTGTTTTTATTGACTATCTTTCGAATAATAATAATGTGGTTAAAAGCATTTGAAAAAACAGTAATGGTCATTTTACATTGTCAAGATTGATTGTTACACGGGTAGCTGTGACGAAAACTAATTTTGTTATCAGAATTTTATATTATTTTAATTGATCACATTTGATTGAAGCGAGAGTTCTCTGATAAATTTATGTATTGTTATGCACAATCCTACTAGATTTAGCAAATTTTATGCTTTTGAAGTACCTTCTAATGCGTTAGACGAATGTGGTGTTTTTAATTTATTTCAGGTCACGTCTGATAGAATTCCAGGGTATTGAAGTGCCTTTGAATACAAGCCTTCTTACCGGGTAGCTTGTAATTTGTAACTTAACAACGCCTTTAAACCAAAGTTTGCAATTCTGTTGCTTACCTCTTGAGGTTAGCTTTGACAATTTTGATTTTAACCATTTAAAATCTAGTCAATAATTATGTTTCAGTTCATCATGAATAAATTTGTCTGTTGTAGTCTGGAGTTGTAAAGTTGTTGCTAAATTTAAATTATTGTTTGTTGTCAAAAAGGTTATATGGCACGTTATAGAATTTTAAGCTCTGCCTTCCACTGTTTGCACTGCCTAAGATTTATATTTCTTCTTATAAATTCTCATCATGTTTTCACCTTTTTCTTTCGTCTTAAAAGGGAATGTTACTTCTATCTTGTCTTAGGAGTCAAAATTCTGTTGTCTTTCAAGTTATTTATTAGAGTCGTTTTACAGTAGTTATGTTCACAGCATTGTTTACAGTTCTTTTCGAGTTCATTTGTGTCGTTAATGCTATTGACCCAATGCCATTTTTCACTTTGTTTAAGTCTAAATATTCTGACTTAAAATCATGAATATTTCATACGCCTATGTGCAATAGGGTGGGCCGAATTACACGAAAGTTTCCGAATCGAATCCTAATAGCGCGGAAAAGTTGCTACTCGTCGCCCTGGTCGCAATAAATTTTTTTTTTTAAATCGGACCATATCTTCCGGTCGCACATCGCGTTCAAAGTTTCGAAAAATCGTGAAAAATTGAACATGTTTTAGGATTTTTTCTTAGTAAGTTATAGTAATCGAATTTCGTTCAAAATCGGTATGTGACCTCTTCTAAATATCCTTCGACTAATAAAAAACATTCCCCTTCTCATCTCCCTCTTCTGTAAGGGTGGGGGAGGGGCAAATATCGTAAAAAGGAGTCATTTAATGGTCGTTATTTTCCTCGTGTAAAGTGTGCTGGTGTGATCGGCTAAGGCGTTAAAGCATTAAAATATATTATATTTATATATATATATATATTTATATATATATATTTATATATAATATATTATATTTAGAACAGTATTACGTAAATATACATCAGCCGCAATATGATGGGTTGGGAGGGGGGAGGTGAGCCTCAGCGAGGGTTGACCAATGGCCAAGCTAGGTGGGCGGCAGCCGGTTCTAGGAATTCACCTTACCGCTGCACGCAACGTGCCAACCAGACAAGTCGAGACGTGTCGAATTTTAGTGTTTTACTGTGCATTTTATTGTTGATTAGAGAAGGAGTTTGATAGACAATGACGTCGAGGGCGCTCGGTCAAAAATTTCATTGTCCGTTATTTAGACCGCCTAAAAATCTGAACAGATTCTTCCTTCACATGCTGATGTTTTGCTACACTGCCAGCATGTTAGACATTATTTAGCCCTGGCTTCGGCCAGTCCAAAACAGGATGTCAGCTTCTCTGCAGTAGCTAATGTCGTTGCTGATGATGTAGAGTCCATTTACACTAAGGCTTCTTTGCCAAAGGTCTCTCGCACGAGAATTATACAACTTATCAAAACTCTTTACGATAAGTATTACTACATCCGTAACAAGTTAAACAGGGACAAAAAATACCTGGAAACACAAAAAGAGTACACCCCATTCATTTCTGACTGTCAAAAAACTTTATTTGACAGTCAGAAATGTATTGTGTGTACTCTTTTTGTGTTTCCAGGTATTTTTTGTCCCTGTTTAACTTGTTAAGGATGTAGCAATACTTATCGCGAAGAGTTTTGATAAGTTGTATAATTCTCGTGCGAGAGACCTCTGGCAAAGATGCCTTAGTCTAAATGGACTCTATATCATCAGCAACGACATTAGCTACTGCAGGAAGAATCTGTTTGTTCAGACTTTTAGGCGGTCCAAATAAAGGACAATGAAATTTTTGACCGAGCGTCCTCGGCGTCATTGTCAATCAAACTGCTTCTCTAATCAACACTAAAATGCACAGTAAAACACTAAAATTTGACACGTCTCGACTTGTCTGGTTGGCACGTTGCGCGCAGCAAGAAGGCGAATTCCTAGAACCGACTGCCGCCCACCCAGCTTGGCCATTGTTCAACCCTCGCGGAGGCTCAGCTCCCCCTCCCCTCCCATCATATTGCGGCTGATGTATATTTACGTAATACTGTTCTAAATATGTTATATTTTAACGCTTTTAACGCCTTACCCGATCGCACCAGCACACTTCACACAAGGAAAATAACGAGCTTAAAATGGCTCCTTTTTACGATATTTGCCCCTCCCCCCACCCTTACAGGAGAGGGGGATGAGAAGGGGAAGTTTTTTTTAGTCAAAGGATATTTAAAAGAGGTCACATACAGAGTTTGAACAAAATTCGATTACTATAACTTACTAAGAAAAAATCCCAAAACGTGTTCAATTTTTCACGATTTTTCGAAACTTTGAACGCGTTGTGCGACCGGAAGATATGGTCCGATTTAGAAAAAAAAATGTATTGCGACCAGGGCGACGAGTAGCAACTTTTCTGTGCTATTACGATTCGATTCGGAAACTTATGTGTAATTCGGCCCACCCTAATGTGCAATTATCTGTATTTAAGTTTTCTAATTTCAAATCGTTTATGTTCCATTCTTTAATGCTTTTTCCCTTAAGGTTTTTTAATTCGTACATAGTTAGAGAAACCTTTTTCTCAATAATAAACGGACCTTCGTATTGGTGATAGAGTTTGTTTGCCTTTTTATCCACTTTGTTTAATAGTATCATTATCCTTTTTAGAACTCTATCTCCTATTTTGAATTCTATTGGTCTCCTTCAATTGTCACTGCTCGCTTGTCTATTATTTGCCTGGTCTAAGTTTTTCTGGACTTCCTCTTTTCTTACTTGTAACCTTCTCAATCTGTCCATCCATTTATCTACGCGTTAGAACTCTATTTCGCTATCTTTTTTTATATTTTTCTGAGGGATTAGAGTGGCTCTAATTTGCGACTTAACTTTACAAAGGCTGGGGTAAATTGTGTCGACGACTTTTTACTAGTATTTATTTGCTAGTATTAACACGTGTTAGCTTAATTTTATAGGAGGAGCGATTAAAGATGCGGTCCAACACAGGAACTCCATAAAAGTGCCTCACTTTGCAGTTTAATAAAAATGTAAATTTTTTAGATATAGGAATAATATTTTCATTATGAAAAAGTAAATAAAACACTATCGATTAATGTAAAAAAACAACTAAAAATCGATTTTTTCCGCGTTTGGCCCCTTCCTTTGCGGTACAATGTTCTTGAAGGTGAAAGAAGTTTGACTAAAATGGATCCAAAATCGGGTTTCATAGGAAGTTTCATCATTTATAGGTTCAAAATCTGGAATAATCAAAATCCCAGCTGCTCCTTTTCGCGTGATATCGACATTTATCAATTTGAGTGATGAAAAAGTGAGATTAGTCTTAGTGAGAAAATTCTACATGTTCAAACGATAGAAAATGGTGAATAAGAACCACTTTCAGCTCAACCCAGGACCAACGACGAGGACGTACTGGTTATATGACCCCATTTGATTTTTTGTTTTTTGTTTTTAGATATTTTTTCATTCTTTTCTCAATTCGTCAATATTTCACTATAATTCCTAAAAATATTGTACTCAGATATGGAGTGATGAGAAATCAGTCACTGCTTTGAGTAGTTTTGATGAATAAGATTCATCATTTAAGGAATTTTTTTTATAACGGTCCCAGAACTTCAAGAACTCTCGGTGAACTGATTCTCCACTTTGCTCCGACCAAAATCCTAGGCCATTGTTGTCGATATATTTCAAACCCTCTTCAAAGCGTGCAAGAATGACTGTACTATGACAGTCTTTACTGTATTTTTTGTTTCTTCCTGTGAAACAAAATTTATCTTAATCGTTTCAGATAACCATATGTATTCAGTTTCATGTGATTCCATTCGTGAGGTAACATACTTACTTGCATGGGCATTACTCAACTGATTCGCATTATTTTTGTTGCTTCTCATATCTCTTAGTGAAATAAAACAGTATAGGCAAGGGAAAGTTGCTGTTGCTATTGCAGTTTGTTGGCCATTTGTTATGAGAAGTTTGAAATCCGCAACAAATTTGAACTGAATATTATTGATATTCAATAGTTCGAATAACAGTTTGACATTTCCATAAGTCTCTCTTATTTAAAGAACTGTGCATAGTAATACTAATCCATGTACGCTAGATAGATTATACCCCTTTTGCTCATACTGTCACCCTCAGAATAGTTTTCTTCTTCCAGAAAAATCATCCATATTTTCCAAACTTGAATCATTAGAATCATCATTATCATCAGTGTGGTCTATGAAACTGTCAAATGCAGGTGAAATTTTATTTTTGTAATATCTCCGTAATGAATAATAATAATCATCATCATTTTATTCTTTCATTAAATAGTTCTTAAAAAAATAAAAACTATTTTTCAGAAATACTTATATAGAAAAAATGAGATTTTACGAAGATACTAGCACAATAGGGCAAAATGGACCGAATCCCATGCATTTGGTCCATTGTTTTCCCCTCATCACTCAGCGAAGTGAACTTAGCTGGTGGCTGAAGAGCAAATCCCTGATTCTATATCTGATTTTAAGATGGAACGAAAATTTAGCGCGAAATTCAGAAAGGTCAATGAATTGAAATATTTTTAGTGTGAATATAAGATTTTCATTATTAAAATATCGATATCTCGCGAAAAAGATCAGCTGGAATTTTTATTCTTTCAGATTTTGAACCTATAAATGATGTAGAAACTTCCTATGAAACCCGATTTTGGATCCATTTCAGTCAAACTTCTTTCACCTTCAAGAACACTGTGTCGGACGGTTACATATGCTCGTGGTAATATTTTGGCGTTTTCGTGTGCCTAATGCTGAATTTTTCTGTTAAATCTCTTAATGTTTCATTTAAAAATTCAGTGCCGTTGTTCGTGTGAAGGATTTGTGGTGTTTTTCAACGTGAAATAACTCATTTTTGGTATTCAGTTTCTATTTTGATCTCGTTAGCTTTAGAAATTGATAGTGGTCCGATGATATCCGCTGCTATCATGGTCCATGGTTCTTCGATTACTCTTTTTCCCATCAATCCTATCTTACTAAGATTACTTGGGTTGGCTCTTTGACAAATCTGGCAGTATTTTACGTAATTGATCGCTTCCGAATATACCCCTGGCCAGAAATGATGATCGGAAATTTTCGCGGAAGTTTTCTCAGAGCCTAAATGTCTTGCCTGAATTTCGTCGTGATTTCCCCGTAACACTTGATCTCCAAGTTTTTTGGGTACGACTAGCTTTCTAGGATTTAAGGCTGGCAATAATTTTGATTTTAATAGGTCATTTCTATGAAAGTAGAGTTAATTTTTCTTGTTCTTCGGGACTTTTGGTAATTTGTCTCATTTTTGTAGAATACCAGTAGTCTGTTTTGTCGCTAACGTCCGCTTTCGGTTTTCTACGCTACAAGCTTACGAAAACGCTACGTTTTTTCTGGTTTTCCTGATCTCGAGAGAGCATCCGGAACGAAATTCAAGCTACATTTACGGCATATGACTTCGCAGTCATATTATAGAAGTTCTAATGCCTATCTGGCTGATCGGCCAGTGGGGGTTTTTAGGCGGCCCGTTATGACTTTAAAGCTGTAACCGTCTAAGTAATTTCTAAATTTCCTCATGGCCTAAACCACGGATAGGCACTCTTTTTTTGATGCCGAATACCGAGATTCGGCCCCGATTAAACTTCTACTCGCGGAAGCGATCACGTAATTTACGCCGTTAATTGTCTGCGTAAGTACGGCTCCCAACCCCGTGTTACTCGCGACTGTTTCGAGTTGGAACGGTTGCGTGAAATCTGGACATGTGAATGAAGGTACTAATGTTAAAAGATATTTTATTTTTGGGAATGCCTGATCTTGTTCTAATCCCCAATCCCATATTTTATCTTTTTTCAGAAATCTATTCATTGGCTCTATTATTTCAGCACAATGTGGGATAAATTTTCTGTAAATGCTGTGATTGGGTTTGAACTTTCTTCTAATGGAATTTGTAAATAAGCTAATTTTAAATTAATTTTTGAAGTTAATTTTGCTGATCTTAAAGTGTCCAGTATTTCTGTCATGAGTGGGATTGGGAAGAGGTTCTTTTTAGTAATATTTTTAACCTTTCTAAAATCTAAACAGACTTTGTAGTCTTTACCCGGTTTTTTGACCATTGCTATAGGGTTTGACCAATCAGAACAAAATAATTCTATTATATCCTGTTCTAATAAATTATCTATTATTTTATCAATTATTTCTATTATTTTTGGGCTCACGTAGTAATATCGCTGTTTAATCGGATCGTGGTCCTGGACTTAAATTTTATATTTCGTTAGATGGGGCGCTCCATGTTCATTTCCCGAATAAACTTTTATTTGTTGTATTCCAAAAGCTTTTCTAATTGTGATTGCTGGCTTTCGTTAAGCTCCCATTGATTTCTCTTATCAATTTCCGATATCTTGTTAGCTTTTTGAGATTCCTTTTCTGATTTTTTCCGATTATTAACTTTCTTATTTTTCCATAGATTAATATTGCTATTCTCATGTGTTTCCTGGCATTTTTTATTGTAAAAAATATTTCCAGAATTATTTTTCTTATTTTTCCTCCTAATTCTAGGTTTGCCTAAGGTAAATGAGTCTTCTGTTCTTGTGTTGTCACTAGTGTCTTGGGTGGGGATGCTCTCTAGGGGTTGGAATTTGTTGCTCATTGGGTTGCTTATTAAGCATGGGATACGCTTCGTAGGATATCTTACAGGAATTTGGATCTTTTGTTTTTTTGTTTTAATTGGTTGTGATTGATAGGTACCATGGGAATTTCACTATCTGTTAATTTTAGGTTGCTTTTGTGAAGCTTTGTAGTACTTTTGAGGTTAATACTACCTCCGATTTTAGGTTTCCGATACGGAAAAAAAGAATGTTGAAAATTTTCATTGACCGAGTCTGTGACTTTAGAATAGGTCTAAAACCATTTGAAAATTTGAAAATATTATAATGAATAATCATACAAACAGTGCTTGCAGAAATATAACACTTCTTAGATTGCGTCCAGCATAGTCAGTGAAGCACTCCTAGACTCCCTCAACAAAATATCATAGACAAATTTGTAAGTCGTTCAACACTCCAATATTAAAATCTCGAAGACAGTCAAGGAAGGGCTCATAGACTTTCAAGCTAGCCATTTATGCTAATAAAAAATAGAAAATTGTTTTTTAAATTTATAATATTATCATCTTTAACTTATATATTTATTTAAATATAATATAAAACACACAATGACTACTTCCTACTTGTATTAATCGCTCGCTTTTCACGCTCTAAAAAATCGGACACACGCTGCGGGTATTAGAAATACCTACACTCTAGACACGAGACTAACGCAACTAATTCCAACCGCTCAAGCCCCTCGGCTAATCATTCACGCTGAAAACACGGTAAGTAATATTGGCGTCGTGCTACAGCTGAAAACTGCGTGGCCGCATAAAAAGAATTTGAGTGAGGGCCGCGAATTATACAGCTTGCTGCAAGGCTGACTTTGCTTAATAAATTAAACACATTGTTTAAACAATTTATGTTGAAATAATTGAAAAATATAATTTTTCACGGAACATTATTTTTTGATCATGGGATGATTTTACGTAAAAAAAATTTTTTTCTTCATTTAAACTAAAATTGTTTAAATAATTTTTCAAATTTGTGAGACATAACATAAAAACTAATTGCACCGTTCGATTCTATGGAAAAAATATAAAATCCACGTGATAGAAATTTTTTTTCAGACAATTTCACGAGGGGTCGACCACTCCGATATTCCTCGTACACTTACTCAATATTCCCATATATTCTTCCAGTATTCCCAGATATTCTTCCAGTATTCCCAGATATTCTTCATATTCTTGATATTCTTTATATTCCCAAATATTCTTCATGTTCTTTATATTCCCAAATATTCCCTCATATTCCTACATATTCCCACATATTCCGAAGTATTCCTAAATATTCACAAATATTCTGAAATATTATATTCCCCCATTTTTCTGATTCTTCCCTTCCGTTCACCGATTGTATTCGTATAGCATCCTACAGCTTTTTATCTGGAACATTTGCCGATGTTTATTCATAGTTGAGTTCAGAGTCAGTGATGCGCAAGCGCCAATCTAGTCATGATCTTTATTTGACGTGTGATCGTATCAGTACATTAATAAAAAGAAAATTTTCGCTTTATTTTGCAAAAAGCATGCACTTATAGTGCTGCGATTCAAAATAGATCTACCAGTCTGTTGATAATTTCTGTATTGGATTATGTAGATTTTCGGAAACACAACCATACAATGAATAACACTTTTTAGGTTATTTTTAGGTTATGATCTAGAAAATATGAGCAATTTCATGGTAAGCTTGATAACAGATGGAAAGAAGAACAGCCACAACAAGAATCACGGACAGTACAACTTGTTGAGGAACAATCTTCCCAGTTCACTACCATCAGTAACATGTTTAAAGCGTGTTTACGCTCGTAATAAACAAATTCCAAAGGAATGTGAGATACGCTTCGACCAGTTGTCCAAGTTTCTTTCTACAAGAGGCAACCCAAAGAAAATATGGATCAGCGAAGATGGAATCAGAATCATACATCGAGCACAATATGACACAGCTACTAATCAGATCGTTGGTTTTGTTCCCAATCTTAATTCTGAAGTCCAGTCATCTGGTCGGAAAAATGATGCAAATCCGGTAATTTTTGGAGAACTCATTTTTTTTCTCTTAAATGCTTCATTTGGGGGTGCATGATAAGAGCTCAGGTTCTGTGAACCAAATTTTGTCCCGGAACACGGAAATTTTATTGGTAAAAGGTGAAAAATATCGCATGGCAGTGGATTGGTGCTTTCCTGTGCATTTTAGGGATAAAAGTGTTCTTACCAAAATTAAAGTAGGTAAAATTCTGCGTGAAACCAAAAAAAAAAAGTGTTCTACCACCAATAGAAGAATCAAAGTAGACGTAAATACCTGTAATTTCAAAAAAAAATATTGTCCTAGCAACAATAGATCGCGAGTTAGCACCTCGCTAGCTCGTTTCTGGGTTGTCACAAAAGAAAGTTCCTAGAGAATGAATACAAGAGGATTAAATTCTGCGTAAGTTGGAAAAAAAAGATGTTTGTACCTCCAATAGGTCACGAGTAATGACCTTCCCAATATACCGGTTTTTTGTGCTTTTTTAAACGAAAACACGAAAGTCGTGTTTTTTGGAAATCACTCGTTTCGTGGATGTAAAACGAGAAAGTTCCAACAAGATAAATGAAAGAGGACTTGATTCTGCGTAAGTTGAAAAAAAAACTTCTCGTACCCCTAATAGGTCACGAATAATGACCTTACAAAGTGTACCCTTAATCAGTTCGGTGACTAAATCGCACGCCGGAACAAAACTATGATCATTTTCTTAACAAATAAGTTTTTAAATAAAGTAATAGTGATCAAATAATTATTCGATTATCAAGTCAATGATAGTCAACCACTTATAATTAATAAATAAATAATTGTTTAAATAAATAAATTTCCATCACCCATCAACTGTTCATTTTTGGGCATTTTTCACTCAAATTTCTATTGGGGACGCTTATTATAGATCAAAAATGAATATTCAATCATTTCTAATCAATAAATAAATAATTGTTAAAATAAATACATTTTCATTATGCTTGCTATGAATGATTCCATTCACAGTCGAAACATAATCTAAACACTCTAGGTCTAGGTCTGAACAGACAGCCTTCAAAGTTTTACAGAATACAGTCATTGTAGAAATGTCCGTGGCATGAAATTACGTAGTCAGATTTTGAACAGCATTAAGAAAAGTTATAAAAACGAGAAATTATTATTAATAATGCAATAAAAATGTAACAAAAGTATTTCTACTAGTGAATTGGTATTATGCTAATTATAATAAACCCCCCTAACGGAAATTGCAGTAAAAAATGCGAAGAACTGCACATTCTATGGGTGATGAAAATGTATTTATTTAAACAATTATTTATTTATTGATTAAAAATGATTAGATATTCATTTTTGATCTATAATAAGCGTCCCCAATAGGAATTTGAGTGAAAAATCCTCAAGAATGAACAGTTGATGGATGATGAAAATGTATTTATTTAAAAAATTATTTGTTCATTGATTAAAAATGATTGAATATTCATTTTTGATCTATAATAAGCGTCCCCAATAGAAATTTGAGTGAAAAATGCCCAAAAGTGAACAGTATATAGATGATGAAAATTTATTTATTTAAACAATTATTTGTTTATTAATTAAAAATGATTAAATTTTTTTTTTTTGATCCATAATAAGCGTCCCCAATGTAAATTTGAGTGAAAAATGCCGAAAAAATGCAAATTCGATGGGTGATGGAAATTTATTTGTTTAAACAATTATTTATTTATTAATTATAAGTGGTTGACTATCATCGACTTGATAATCGGATAATTATTTGATCACTATTACTTTATTTAAAAACTTATTTGTTAAGAAAATGATCATAGTTTTGTTCCGCCGTGCGATTTAGTCACCGAACTGATTAAGGGTACACTTTGCAAGGTCATTATTCGTGACCTGTTAGGGTTACGAGAAGTTTTTTTTTTCAGCTTACGCAGAATCAAGTCCTCTTTCATTTATCTTGTTGGAACTTTCTCGTTTGACATCTAAGAAACGCGTGATTTCCAAAAAACACGACTTTCGTGTTTTCGTTCAAAAAAGCACAAAAACCGGTATATTGGGAAGGTCATTACTCGTGACCTATTGGAGGTACAAACATCTTTTTTTTTCAACTTACGCAGAATTTAGTCCTCTTGTATTCATTCTCTAGGAACTTTCTTTTGTGACAACCCAGAAACGAGCTATTTACAAAAAACTGAACTCCGGGGATTTACCTGTCAATTCAGGTCGAAATGGGTCACCTTCGGCAGGTGCTAACTCGCGATCTATTGTAGCTAGGACAATATTTTTTTTTTTTTTTGAAATTACAAGTATTTACGTCTACTTTGATTCTTCTGTTGGCCATTTTTGGATCTGGCGATCAGGATCCGAGCTACAGAGAAACAAAAAAAAACATGTGATTTTTGGCAAAAAATTGAAAAAAAATCGGGGTTCTTCGAAAGACCGTAACTTCTAGACTATTGGTGGTAGAAAACTTTCTTTTTTTAGTTTCACGCAGAATTTTACCTACTTTAATTTTGGTGAGAACACTCTTATCCCTAAAATGCACAGGAAAGCACCAATCCACTGCCATGCGATATTTTTCACCTTTTACCAATAAAATTTCCGTGTTCCGGGACAAAATTTGGTTCACAGAACCTGACCCCTTATTATGCACCACCAAATGAAGCATTTAAGAGAAAAAAAATAAGTCCTCCAAAAATTACCGGATAAAAGTACCAGATGACTGAAATTGGATCGTTCCCAGCTAATTCAGCAGCACGCAGATACGCAGCTATTTTGAAAAGTATCCACTAAGTAATTATGCCTATGGTAGCATGGCGCAACCTTTATGTGACAAAGCTCCTACCTTTTGCGTTGCACTATTTGGAAGCAACAACAAGTTTCAAGCTGTTGATGTGGCTAATAGATGGAAGTGGATGTCTAAGGAAGCTAGGAAATATGGTATTTCCACACAGCATTGTCTTTCGAATCTTTTGTATCTGAGCCTGATGTGGACGAAGACGAAGGATGTTTACCAGTATTAACAGACATTAGTAATGACGATCAATTTGAAGAACCGGCTGATATCAATGTAACGGAAACTGAGTGTCAAGATGTATGCGAAGATCTATGCATAGTATCCGGTGGTGCTCTAGTAATTAAAACTTTTGAGAATGTGGATCTTTCACCGAATAGTATATACGTAAAAGTCTTGGATGGTCTTCAGGTCCCAGTGATTATAAAGAAAACAACCTTATGTTATCTCTTCAATAAAGATGGCACAAAACTGAGCAGTGACCGATTACAACGAGTAAAGGCTCCTGAAATGTAGGGATCTTTCAATACTCCATATCCGGAAAAGTCGTCAATAACGAGAGAAGAAACCGTATACGACGATTACTGGTGTGTTTTTTCAATAAGCGATACAAAGTCATTTCTAATTGAAAGAGTGTTAGCTTTTGGTTATATGAGTGGAAATACATCGAGGGAGTTGCAATATTCCAAATGTTCAGCACCTGTCCAAGGACCTAAAGAAGGAAAAGATGTAGGCTGTCTATGCTCGTGGTATTCATTCCAAGCTGAAAATAATTCATTACTTCAGCCTGATTTTACGTTTTTGCCTGGCTATCATAACATATCGTAACACGTATGTACTATTCCTCGTCCTCGAGTACTAAGCGGTTCTCTTACTGTTGATAAAGGACTTTTTTCAAAAATGTTATCAATGTTTAAGGCTTTTAAAAATAAGCGATAAGTTTACGTCATACGTGATATTAAACTGTAAGTTTAGTATATATAACATGTATGTATATATATATGTAATTTAATATGCATGATTTAATTTAAATATATTCCGAGATATTCTCTCATATTCCATCATATTCCCTCATATTCCCTCATATTCTCTCATATTCCCATATTCTTCATATTCTTTGTATTCTCAAATATTCCGATATATTCTCTATATTCCCGAATATTCTTTAGGGAATATATTCCTCGTACACGAAAAATCAGAGTGGTCGACCCCTCGCAATTTCATATGTAGTATAAATTAGTAATCACATAGTACTAAGGCACATGATAAGATTTCTGTTTAAAAATTGAACTGAGTTATTTTTATTTTTTAAATTAAAGAATTTGATTCTAGCTTGAAGAAATTAATAACAAAAAATCAAACTTTTTGTCCTTTGTGCTCTTTTTGTGAGATACAATATTTATAAGCTGCAGCGTTATAAATTTATTTATTTATTTATTTAATCAAATAACGGGAAATGGCCCAATTACAATAACACTATACTATACTAGTCTAGGTATAATCATTTAGTATATTTAATCTGATGCTTGAATAAAAGTCATCATACGATATTCCAAACACGCTATGGCCTCTATCGTGCCAGTCATTCGCCTTATTACATTTTCGGTTTACAGGCGAATTAACGCCATAATTTGTCTTTGATTTGGCAATGTAAAAAGATGTCGTGCCACGTAGCGATCTTCCAGGTGCATATAAATTAATGCTCTCAAGCAGTTCCTCACATTTTATACTTCCGTTTACAATTTTGTGTAAGATTAAGAGATCTTGCGCTTTTCGATTCGACTGTAGTGAACTGATACTTAAAGTAGCTGCAATTTCCGAATAATCGTGAGTTATACATGGATTGGGAAGACCTAGTGTATTAGCAGCCCATATAAAAAATGTATGTTGAACTCGATCTAATCTTTTAATATGTAATGCGTGATGTGGACTCCATACCGGAGAACAATACATTAAAATGGGTCTGACCAATGTGAGATATAACAAGCGCAGAGTAGAGATTTGCCTAAATTCTCTGGAGTGACGTTTGATGAAGCCAAGCATTTTAAGAGCTTTTCCTACTATATGGTCATAATATGGCAAAAAAGACAACTTATCGTCCATAATTATTCCAATGTCGTGCATTTCATGGACTATTTTAAGTTCTATCTCATCAATCTTATAGTGATAATCAATGGGATACAATGCTCATGAGAATCTAAGTACTTTACATTTTTCTATATTCAAGGGCATACCATTGTCCATACACCACAATTGTAAGGTATTGAGGTCGCTTTGCACTTTTTCTGCATCTTCCAGTGAATTAATAATCTTATAAAGTTTCAAATCGTCAGCATATTCTAGAGCCTTAATGAAATGAAACAAACTTGGTACATCGTTAACATATATATTGAAAAATATAGGAGGTAAGTGAGATCCTTGTGGCACACCTGAAGTTGCGATAAATTCACGGGAGTAAGTTCCTTTACATTTCACAGATAACCGCCATCCACTTACATAACTATTAAACCATTCCAGTATTTTTCCATGAAATCCAAAAGCTTTGAGCTTTTGGATTAATCTCATATGATTAACTTTATCGAAGACTTTCGGAAAATCTGTATAGATTGCGTAAACTTGTAATTTGCTATCTAGTGCCTGACTTATGAATTGGGTATAAGTTGTTAAGTTAGATCACGTTGTCCTACCGGAAATGAAGCCATGTTGCTCATCCACCAAATTATTCACACTCCAGACGGATATTTTGTCTGTAACTATGCTCTGAAATAGCTTGAGAATTATATTAATAATAATAACTGGTCTGTAATTTCTTATATCGGCTTTATAACCCGCTTTGTAAATAGGAGCAACATGACTACATTTCCACTGATGTGGAAAGACTCCTGTAGATAGAGATTTACTATAGAGAAGCCATAGAGGTTTAGCAATAGCGTAGCAATTATTCTTTAAGAATATAGGAGGTATTCCATCGGGACCGGGTCCTTTATTACAATCAATTGAACAGATTCGCTCGAATACTTCTAATAACGTAATTTCTATAGTTCCTACGTCTAACGATGTTCCTTTATTATTCGTGTATTCAGGGAGATCAGTATTTACAAATACAGAAGAAAAATTATCAGCAAAAAGCCCTACAATGCCCGGTATAGAATCTGCTTGCTTATCGCCAAGGTACATAACATTAAGAATTATTCCTTTCTCATTTCTGTTCTCATTGACGTGACGCCAGAAAGCTTTGGGATTGTGTGGGATATTATTTTCCACATTTTGAACATGATACGCGCGACAATTTTTTCTTAAGGTTTTACATTTGGCTCTTAGGTTTGAAAAATTATTGAATTCCGATTGAACACCTAAAACTTTATTTCGATAATGAGCTTCTCTTTTTTCTGCAAGCAGTTTAACTAGTTCTCGTGAAAAATATACTGGGTATTTGTTCTTTCGAACCTTACGCCAAGGTACGTACCTGTCTACTGCATCGTACAATATTGAGTAAAAAAGAAATACACAGTCATCAACGCAAGAATTCTCAAATGCTTGATCCCAGTCCACAGCTGTGAGGAACGAAGAAATTGCCGCGTAGTTTGCATTTTTGAAGTCTAGATAGTAATCTTCATTTCCAAGTTCTGTAATTTTCACAGGAAGTGTTATTTCCAGTGCAGGATGATATTCGTCACAGATCAGCAATGAGTCATCTGATTTACAGACTGATGTAGCTTCCAAGGATGTGAGGACCAAATCGAGAATCCTACCAAAGGTGTTAGATATATGATTCACTTGATACATATTAAGAAATCCATAGGTGTCCAAAAGTGCAGTTGCAGCTTCTCTCGCTGAGGGAAGTGCCCCACCGCTAGACAGTATGCGGAGTCCTTGTTCATCGTTGGTCCAAGTAAATGTGGGTATGTTATAATCCCCTACTATGAGAGCTGATGTGAGTCTATAAGTATCATATATTGTCTCTATAGTGGTGCAATGTTCGACAAAAATATTCGGAGATGATAGAGGGGGAATATATACTGCACCAAAAAGTATGCGTGAGGATCCATGGTATATAATTACGAAAATCTGTTCCACCGTGGAAATTGTCATCCTACAAGCAAAACTACGAAGCTTTGAGTTCACTGCAATGAGTACGTCCCCTCCTCGTTCAAAATGACTCGTGTTTTTATCTCTGTCCTTTCTATAGATAATGTAGTCCTTCAAACCTAATTCGGCATCATAGTGGTTCGAGTTAAGCCATGTCTCAGTGAATATTATGACGTCATAATTAGAGTGAGACAAGGCGACAGCATCCTGCAAATCAATGAATTTAGTACGAAGTCCGCGTACATTCTGATAATATATATTAAGACTATCAAATGATCGGGCCGTGATAGGTGCTTTGTCCCCGCTCCTTCGATTTCGTCGACTTGACACAGTAGGATTCTCGAGGTTCGTGTCACCACACCTGTATTCAGTTTGTTCCTTCGATTGATCGGATTGCTATATAGAAGAGTAGTTAATTTTACTCTTATTTCGAGCAAGAGCCTTACTATACAAAGTACATTCCTTACTGAATGCAGAGTGATTAAATTTTATGTTCGGTATATTAAGGATGGTTACAGCATGTTTACAATTTGTGCATACCTTACATGTAGCTTCGCATTCTGACTCTTTATGGTCTCCTGCACACTGCGGACATGTATGGTGAGTTTTTCGACATACCCTGGCCATGTGTCCAAATTTAAGACACTTGAAACGTCTTAACACGCTCACGTGATCAATCACTGTACAACTTCTCCAGCCGACGTGAATTCGGCCTCTCTCCAATGACACTCGATGTGTGACAGGGTCAACTTCCAGGATAATGGTGGAAAAGTTCTGATTTTTAACATTTGCTTTTTTAAAGAGCACTTTCATTTTAAAGTCCGGTCCATCCTCAAGTTGGTTTTGTCGACGAATTTTTTCTACAAGACCTTTATCCTGATCAACATCATCAGCATGTACACCTAAAATTTTTATTTTAGGGTAGATCTTTCGCGGTTCTTTCACAACATATTGATCTCCTAAGTTCACAGCAGCTTTACGAAGTTTTTCCTTTGATGCAACATCACTACAACTTATTATAAGTCCTCCACCAGAAATACTTTCAATCGCGGTGACACCAGCTGATATATCATTGGGGTTGATGTTAGATTTTACGGCCTTCTTAGTTTCTGAAGAATGTTGAGCCTCATTTTTAGGCTTGATAACAATTGTCGCTATTGCGTCACGATATGACTTCGTACCTTTCGTTCGAGTAAGGTCATCAGACGCCTTAGTTTCATCCATCTTAGAAACTTTGCTTTTTAATGCTTTGACATGAGATTTCAATGATTTGATTTCTTCATCCTTAGTGCACAAAAGTGTCTCTTGTTCCTTTATTAATTTTCGTAAACGATTAATCGTTTCACTTTCACTGCCTGATGATGATGGATCACTTTTTGGCTTACAACACTGACATCGAGCATCACTAAGGTACACAAGATCTTTTATCCGATTTGCACAGCTTTTGTGATAAGAATTACCACAACTAATGCACACAACACTTTTTACAATAGTTCCTTCACAACACTTGTAACGAATCGGTGATTTTTGTGTCTGATTATTGACATTTACGACCGTTGAATCGGAGCTCTCAGAATCACTGTCCAAGTCGTTCGCCATCTTGATTTTTTGACAATTTCTTCTTGACAATTTATTTTAATAAAACTAATGTATTTACCAAATTATATCCATAAATTATTGAAAGACAAATTTTTTAACTTGGGCAAAAACTTACTTGAATTGACACTCTTAAAAGATTAAAGAATTCTTGAGATAGATTCGAAAATACATTTTATAGATTTTTATTTAAAAAATGGCTATTCTAAATTAAATTTTTGATGTGAAATAGCAATTTTGACAACAATCCACGAAAAGTATTTTAGATTCTATTTCCGAATAACAAATTTTGTTAAAGAAATAAGGAAATTGTTTGAACCATTGTTGTGTATCTGTTTGAAAAAAAATAAAAATCAGATATTCGATTCGTAATATCTCGGCGACCTCTCAGTGTTTCAAGAAGTATTAGTGGTGACTGGATTAACTTCTAAACAACTTTTTATTATTTATTAAAATTATAAATGTGAAGATCGCTTTTATGTAAATGTTTTTGTAATGAAAAACGAACACAATTTGTTCTATTGTGAGACACATTCTTATATTTTATTTTTATATTTTTATAAATATTTTATATACATAAATACGAACTTGAAAATAAAATCTGCTTACATCCAGTTTTTTGGAATGTATTAATAACCATCTTTTAATTTATTTATAATAGAAATAAGTGTATTATAAGTAATATCGCGAAGATTGAGAAAGACGTAGGAATACTTAATACCACTAAAAATGTTAAAGCCTGTAAATGTTTGTTTAAGAAACAATCTTGCAATTTTGTTAAAAGAATTTGATATCTAGCAGAATAAGGTAGCAAGTGAATAAAATTTTTCACCTCATCTAAATCTTGGAGATTCAAATACGTTATGCGACCAGTTTTAAAAATAAACGATCCATTTTAAATTCGAAGAAAGGCATACCTTTTTTATCATAAATAATCATTTTCAATCATTCTTAATATCTTTATGAGTTGTACAATTACTTTTTGCTGTAAACAATTTATTTGCACATTTAATAATTTTAAACTAGCGAGCCAATGGTAACCAATCTGGTTGCCAACTTGACGCATGCGCATCTTCATCCAGTGTCTACTACACTCATGACAATGTGAATTTGTCAGCGAGTGCCACGACTGATCGCGACTCTGCAAATTCTCGCAGATAATCATGGAGTGTTTCCCTCACTCGTATTCAAGTTCTTTGTTTCTGAATCACGCACTTATTCAATTCAAGTCTTTGAAAATATAAGTTTTTTTTATAGCCATTTCATGACTGTGTACATTTTCTTTGTAAGCTGTCTGATAAGAATTTGAAGACTGTTGTTCCTTGACTGTTCGTGAAAACTTCCACGACTTTTTTTTCTCTATAAAAATTTATGAACACTTTATAGAAAGTATATGAGACTTTATAAAAATGATAGCCCGTCCAAAAGTCCAGCACTAATCTGGGACACGTTCCAAGACTTATTTTTTCCGTGTATCCATATTCCTATTTTCATATTTTTTAGTCGACTGTTCATCCCTAATATTTACCTTTTTAATTTTCTTATTCTTTCTTGTAATGCCAGGCTTAGTTTCCGGTTAATTCTTAGTTATTGGGAGGGATAGTGAGTCATGTTTTAGGGTTATCCGTAGGACTTTTATCATGTCCGTACCTAGGATGAATACGGATTTTAATTTTGAGACTAAACTGAACATTAAATGTTTCGCTTTTTCCTGGATTGTAATTCGAATTACATCGTCCAATTACGTCCAATTATATCGACCGTTTCTCTGTTTGCGAAACGGGTTAATTAATTTCCGGGAAACGGATTCAAAAATGGAATAATTTAAATTCTTAATTTTTTCTAGTAATTTCTTGTCCACATATGAGTGTGTGGCGCCTGTATCAACTAAAATTCGACATAAGCTCTTTTCGAATTTTGTCATTAGATAGAAATGTGTTTCCGTTATCTCATCTTTATCCGAATTTAATATTTCTGGCGTTTCGGTATTAGGTTAACATTTTTTTTCTCCTGATATCCGCCCTTCCAGTTTCCTTGGTTCTACACATACTATGGGCATCCCTCTTTTAAAATGGTCCGCTAATACACGATGATAACAAACCTGTTTTTTTATCCGAGTTTAAACTTGTTTTATCTTGTGAGTCCTTGCTAGAATTAATACGGACCCTTTCAGTTTCCTTGATTCTATGCATAATATTGGCATTCTCTTTTAAAATGGTTCACTAAACCACAATGAGAACAATCCTGTTTTTTATGCGAGCTTAAACTTGCTTTGTCTTGTAAGTCCTTGCTAAAATTAATACCCGGTTTTGGTGCTCATTCCAGTAATTTGGTTTTTGAGAACTTTGTTTATTATTATTATTATTTTCTGAATTATTTTTCGCTTTTTCTGTTGGGAATTCGGTCATTGGTTTACTTTGGCCTCGAATTGAACCTAATGTCATTTGATTAAGCATTGGTAACATTTGGTTATAATGCAACTTTAGTCTGTTGTTTTGGAATCTATGTTGAGGTTAAAAATTTGGTTGGAATCTAGGTTGTAAACCGGGTGGAAATCTAGATATGTAGTTAGGTCTGAAGTTTTGTTGATATTGATTTGAGAAAGTTAGGAATGGAAATCCAGATTGTGGAAATGGAAATCGATTTTTTTATGGTCTTTTACCCTGGTTATTTCCGTTTTAGGTACATTTTGTATTTGTTTCTCAGATTTTTGTAAGTTCTGCGCAATTCCCATTCACGACTTTTTCTAGGATATAGTTTTGTAAATAGTTTCTTAGGTTCTGTCAGGTATGAGTGAATGTCTTGAGTCCTTCTTCAATGTCTAGATTTTCCAAGATACCACGACCATTCATTTTATAACCGTCCTTAAATCTTTTCAATTCTTCTAAGAAGTGCGCGGGACTATCTTCTTTGTTATTACGTAATTTAATTGGCCAATTGCTCATAATTTGAAACGGCGTTTTTATTATGCCAAAAGGGAAATAAGTAGCTGGAATTATTGGAATATTTAGGAGGTTATCGGATTCATAATCTATATTTGAGTTATTTAAGTGAATTCTGGAATGTCTGTTTGACCTGTTATTTGTTGTCGAGAGTATAAGTGATCTGTTTTGTCTTGAGTTAATTTTGTCCTCTAATATTTTTCACTGTCATCGGTATCTGGTAATTTTGAATTATTATTTCTTTTTTTGCTACGGTTTTCAATATGATGGTAAGAGTGTTGGCGAGCTTCTTGTAAATTTTCCTTTAAAACAAATTGTACGGATTGTCTGTTGCGAGATTCGCTTTTATTTTTTATTTTAGTTGGTTCTATTAATTCCTTTCTACTTTCAAAAGAGCTATGAGCGGACGGGTCTAATCTAAGACCTGCATTGTTTGCCCTTTCTTCCTTTTCTTTGAAAAATCGTTCTCTTTGTTAGTTTATAAATTCATTTTATTCTGCATTTTGTAAAAGTTCATCAGATTCTAAAATGAACTGTGTATTATTTTCTAAAAAGGAATCCCGTTCGAAAGTTTCGTTCTTTAATTTTCTCAAATTATTCCTCGGGACTGACGCGCCTATTGTGGGTAAATCTTTGTAATGCCAAAAGATTTATTGTTTGTTAGGTCAAAAGTTCTGTTTGGGTTTTGAGGGGTTTTGAGTTGGTTCGGTACATTTTGTTTGAGTCAACCTGTCTTTGTCTGACCTATTGCCATTCATCGGGGTTTTCATTATTTTCGAATCGGCTCCCATATTTTGTGGTGTGGTTGGGATCGTATTTATAATATTGAGTCTACAAGGGACATTATTCATGTTCATGTTCTGGGTTAGAATTGCAGCCGCATCTTCCAAATATAAGTTATCATGATCGCTTTCCTTAACCGTAGGGTTCGCCATTGTAGTTTTAATTTTCCCTGATCTCAGTTTCATCTAATTTAAAGATTGCATCGGCATTTGTATAAACAGTGTATTTTCGCTCTACGACTCTTTGTTTTGAAGACACGTCGCGTGACCTTACAACGGACTCACGAGGGTACGGGCTGCACGTGCGAACTCGCAAACGCACTTGAACGTTTTGTCTCATTAAAAGATTTAAATATTTAACGAGAATCAAAATCTAATGTGTTTTCCTTTCATGTTTCATTTCCCCCCTAATTTCAGCAATTTTTGATTTTAGTTTTAAAAAAGACCAAATTTTAACTTCCTTAAAATATAATCATTTTTTCCGCATTCTTCCTTTTATTTTTAATCTGATTCTGGTCTCTCTGTTGTTTCAACTTAAATCAATTTTTGTAATTTACACGCGAAAATTTTCTAATTAATTTCCGCTTTAGTTTCGTTGACGTAATTCGTTTGAGCTTTAAATTACGATACTCGAATGCATACTGGTATTCAAATATTCGTAAATAAAGACTGCCATAAAAAATACATACTATTTTAAGTAGGTATAAAATCATACGTACGTATAAGTAATTTGCATAAGTATATTAAGTGATTGGCACATATAAATCGTTTTTATAAATACAGGGTGCGCCATCTTTTATGTCGGTATGTAAACATTGAATAACTTTGATGGAAAACAACCGATTTCTATATATATGAGGTATTTTTATTCAATGTGGTCCTCCACAATTTATTTGCAATGTATTTGGACTAGTTCTTGAGTACAACATTGGCCACAGCATATGTGCCCTTTTTGCTGCGTTTTCCATTACCTTTTCGAGTATCTCGGGCGGTATAGCGATGATTTCGCACGAATGTTTGCCTTGAGCTCGTCAATGGTCTGAGGCTTACTGGCATATACTTTGCTTTGCAAATAAACCCACAAAAAGAAGTCCGGAGGGGCCAAATCTTTAGATCTGGGTAGTCAGTCAATGTCGCCTCGTTTTGACATCAGACGTCCAGGGAATTTTCATTGCAGAAACTGAATTGTTTGATTTGCAGTGTTCATTGGAACACTTTGGTCGGTGATGAACGGCATGTTGATGATCTCCCACTGTCCCGTGCTCAACAAAACTCGACACCAAACGACGAATAGTGTTGTCAGACGGTTCCTGTTGACCGCGATATTTGTGACAATATGCACGTTGAGTTAACACAACTGAACGACTATTTTCAATATACAGCGTAACTATTTCGGCACATTGTTTCTGTGTGAAGCGATTCATGGTTAAAATTATACTGAATTGACGTTTCAAAAACATGTCTAGTCAAGTCAATCGGTTGTTTTGTTCCAAAGTTATTCAATGTTTACATACCGACATAAAAGATGGCACACCCGGTATATCGCAACATTGGGACATATCAATCATTTGCATAAATATATATCAGATCATTGGCACATATAAATCATTTTCATAAATATGTCAGATCATTGGCACATATAAATCATTGAA
Organism: Andricus quercusramuli; assembly: GCA_932178445.1. Lineage (NCBI taxonomy): Eukaryota > Metazoa > Arthropoda > Insecta > Hymenoptera > Cynipidae > Andricus > Andricus quercusramuli. Next base: position 45,669 of record CAKNXH010064382.1, on the reverse strand, counting down.
TCGATCATTTGGCAAGGCATGTGGATCAATTAGCATGCAAAAAGTAACTGAAATAAAGCTGAGGGTAAGAGTCAAAATTGTAAATTTAGAGTTTAAGTTTGATTTTTGTATCTCTTTTTCTCGACAGGTTCGATTTTTTGAAAAGGAGAAGTGTGAGATTTTTAGGTTGAGCGCCAAGTATTACGGAGGTAATGCCAAGGAGGGAAATAAGATTTGGAATGCAGAGAAGGATGAAAACACGAATGAAAGATTTCAGGTAAAATCAAAGCGGTTTATTGCCACTTACAAAGCGGAGTATGTCGCCAGCTCGTTGCGGGTGCTGTCGAGTGGTGGAAGGTCCTTGTACGCGAGTAGCATCCACTAACGACAAGCTAAGACTGGGTAAGGAACTCGTCGGTGCACAGTGGGCTGGGAGACCACCGAAAGTGGCCAAAAGTCAAATTTTGTTTGGATTTACATTAAACTTGGTATAAGGGGGTTTTTGAGGTCACTGATTTCGAATTTGACATTTAAATTAATAAATTCAAAATGGCGGATCCAATATGGCGCCTGAAATTTCTAAATTTTTACTTATTCATATGAAACTTGTTGTAAGGCGGTTTTTGAGGTTGCTGATCTAATTAAATATCTCCGTCCACGTCAAACTTTTCTTCGTCGGTTAATTCGAGTTCGTCTAAGTGAAAAATTAGAAATGTCGGGCGCCATATTGGATCCGCCATTTTAAATTTATTAATTTTGACGTCAGATTCTAAATCAGAGACTTCAGAAACCCCCTCATACCCAGTTTCATATGAATATGTAAAATTTTAGAAATTTCAGGAGCCATATTGGATCCGCCAATTTGAATTTAGGAATTTGGATGTCAAATTCGAAATCAGCGACCTCAGAAATCTCCTTACACCAAGTTTCATATAAATAAGTAAAAATTTAGAAATTTCAGGCCTCTTATACCAAACTTGATATAAATCCAAACAAAAATTTGACTTTTGGCCACTTTCGGTGGTCTCCAGCCCACTGTACACGCTCAACGTCATTCACTAATATCTGCGTCAAATGTCAATGGTGGCAGACGGTGGCAAATAACCTGATAGTAAACATCATAATGAACCTAAAAGCACTATAGAACTTTAGATATCAGGTGTAACCTCGGGGAACTTTTGATTCACAAATTGTCTATTGCTGTGAATTCCTTAAATGCATGAGTACAAAGTGAGAGGATTCAAAACCGAGCTAAAATTTGGATTTCTTTTCTATAACGTAATTATGTATTACCACTCTAATAAGCAGCAATGATTTTAACATTTTGGTTCGTAACATCATGAACGAGTTTTTCAAAGTTTTTCTCCAAAAAACAGTAACAAAAAAAAGAAACATTTCTTCAATTCATAACGCTCCAGAATTAAGAGGACTAGTTAAAATATCATCAAATTTGGTGAAAAGTTTCTTCAACTCATCTATATTATGAAAAATAATTCTTTCATTAATAACTGTGAAGTTGACTTTTGACCACTTTTGGTGGTCTCTCAGCCCACTGTGCGATGCGCAGGAATTCGGGACCCCACGGAGGGTTCCGCCTCATCTCGGGGCCCGGCAAATTTTTCGTGTAGGCCCGTACCGAGTCTTATCTTATGGTCAAAATTCTGTTACAAATCAAAAATATATGGTTCACCTAATTTTTCTTTTAAAAAACAATATATTTCATTTCTGAGAGATTCAGCGACTTGAAGTGTAGAACCTGCGTGATTTAAAGTGGATTGGAAGTGGAATATTTTATCCCAGATGACACATATGGGGTAAAATTTCCCAAGTGTCCCCGCCCAAAATTTTATTGGTGCCTATCTCTTTCAAACTCCGCCAGATTGTAGTACTAGTGGACCTCTTTAAATTCTGTGTAGGGGGCGCATCAAGTAAAACGGGTTGTCATGATACAGAGGCCCGAATTTTCGACGACTCACCCCGACTGCTAACTTTCAATTGTACATAACTCCTGACGGTTATCCAATTTTACTTTGTTATAAGGGTTTTGCAAAGGTATTTTAACAAAGTTGACAATAAAAATAATCATGAAACGATAAAAAAATTATTTCACCTTGATTTTTCATTTTGAAAAACATTTTTGAGATTTTCTCCTAATGCTGCATTTTTTATATGTTTTCAATTGAACTCGAAAAAAGCTTGATTTTTTCGCATAAAAAGCATCCCAAAACGAAAATGGGATGGAAAGTATTGGTTGAGTTATAGAAGGTCATAACAGAGCGGGTGCCCCGCGCCAACTAGCCACGGCGCTACTAGGCGCGCTGTAGTGACTCAGTGGTTCTAATAATTATTAGGCATAAAACATCTTTAGACATAAAACATTATTTTTATCAATTATAATTGATAAAAATAATGTTTCTGCTTACGCGTAACAAAAATTCCGTTTTATTCTTACTTTTTGATAGTCTCAGAATCAGATTTTGACTGCTGATGCTCTATATAAATAGGCTAAAAAAACTTGCCTGAAACGGTAATATTTTTCATCTTCAAAGAAAATCATGCCGCCACTGCTGAAAACCTTGAATCTCGATTCAATTCTGCAAAGACTGTGCCTGGCAAACAAAAGTACCATTCCTTTGTAGCCTCTTCAGAATCGACTCTAATTTTGAAGAAGTATTCGTCATCTCCATAGTATGACATTTTTCCGAAGAGAAAGATCTCAAAGAGATCGCGAAAAGAAGAGCAAATTGAATAAAAAATCACTTTTGAAGTAACACTGTGAGAGGCAAGGGGACTCACGCCAAAAAGCACCCCAAAACGTGAGAGACCCTGAAAAAAGCACCCCGAAATGTGAAAGGCAAGGAGACTTACATCAAAAAGCACCTCAAATTGTTAAAGGCGAAGAGATTAACACACAAAAAAACTCACCAAAACGTGGGAAGCAAGAGGACTTATCAAAAACCATCTCGACATGTAACAGATGAGCAGAACCATCCACCAAAATCGTTTATGATTTTATTATTGTTAATGATTTAATGACGGACTAGCGTGTGGTAGCGAAAGGATCACATTGAGTAGTGTCAAAGTCAACGAACAAGACCCCAGAATATGTATCACCATGATTATGAAAACACCTCTAAATACCTGTTGTCGAATGTAATCCAAAAACTAAGAGTCCATAAGAAAGGTTTCACTGGAAGCCGGATATGAACCGACACCTCGTCTATCCTTCAGAAGTGCATCAACCAATTCAGCCATCCCAGCAGACACTCCTTTTTAACCCAAAAAAGGTTTTGGATTTTTGTAGAAAATTAACACAGATGTAGCCTCCGGAAGCTACGACCACGATCGTTCACCGAACGATTGATCCCCACCTAACTGGAGGTGATACATCGTCCGACTCGTCACTGCCCACAACACCAGGAGTTGATCGAGTCGGGAAATCACTGACCAAACACTCAAAACACTGAAGGTGACGTTAACTTTACTTGACGGATTTAACTGCCCGGACCGTGCACAAGACGCACTGGGTATTCAACCGACGCAACACCCGGTAACTGGCCACAGTCGCCTACACCTAGATGAATACAGAAAAGCCAGAAAAAAGGGTACAAAGTCTCAACAAGGGAGCTTCACACCACCACCCGACTCCCCACTCCCACCAAAGGGAAAGCGCCTGAAACTCAAAGAACAGAGAGAGACCCTCAACGAGAAAGAGCACTGGGCGAAAGTCATTTGATCAACATTGAAACCCTGAAGGAATTATTAACATCCCGCCCGCCTCGTTCGCTGAACGAAACAAATTCCTCTCATAAAGGTCAAGAGTTGAGTGCCGCCCGCCATGACGCACAAAATAAATGTCCAGGTATAAGTAAAATTCAGTTCCGCCCGCCATGGAACACAATCAGCCGCATGGAATCAGCGCACGACTAGGAACCAACACCATTTTACGGTCGGGTGATTGCAGGTCCTAAAAGAAGTTTGAATAATGGCAGATCACACGAGTCCATCCTGTCCGGAACTAACAATCGTCACTCGTCCTTAACGGCCATGTCTCACGTCGGAGTAGAGAAGGCATGATAATCAACACGACGTCTCCAAGTTAATGATTACGTTTCGGCATAGTTCATTTTTCTGAAATGTCTTGCACCTGTGGAGTAAATTATTAGTAAGTGGAGTATCTGACCCTACTTGAGCTTTCCCGAGATCCTGCATCAGGATCTTCGCGACGATAGTGATTAGACTCAGCCAGTCAAATGGATCAAAGAGCCAGGACATAGCAGCCAGAACCTTCCTCTTGGTGATCGGGCGTTCACTCTCGACTACTGGTGCTCCCAATCGGAATTCGTCAGATACAGGATCCCAGGCGGCTCCTGAAGTGTAAACTGGGCCGTCGGGCTGGAACTGTGGCCACCCTTTTATGTAGTATGTCGCACGCAGGGATTCTATTCAATAGAGGACAAAAGAGAGTCGCAGTAAGGGATTTCATTTGACGAACATCGAACAATAGAAAATAAAGGGACAAGGGAGAAAGTAATGAAGCTCGCATGCGATGCGGAGACCCGGGGAATCAAATTCGAAGTTGGCTTGTAAGACTATAATCAAGAATTGAGCGAAGTTAAATAACAGAAAACAACCAGACAAAATACACAATCTGTCATGGAAAGTAAGTTAGTCATGCCTGAGAGCCTGTCTCACAATGCTTGCAAAGTTGGAACAAATCCACAATCAATATATCTGCCATGCCTGAGAGCTGTCTCGAGGCGTTTGCAATGTTGTAAACCATCATACTGTCAGTAAGTAAGTTTGTCCTGCCTGAGCCAGTCTCGAGGCGTTTGCAATGTTGCAAAAAATCCACAATCATGACATCTGTCATGTCTGAGAGTCGGAAAGCGAAGTTAATAACAGAAAACAACTAAACAATATACACAATCTGTCATGGAAAGTAAGTAAGTCGTGCCTGAAAGCCTGTCTCACGGTGCTTGCAATGTTGGAACAAATACACAATCAATATCTTTCATGCCTGAGTGCCTATCTCGAGGCGTTTTCAATGTTGCAAACCATCACACCGTCAGTAAGTAAGTTTGTCCTGCCTGAGCCTTTCTCGAGGCGCTTGCAATGTTGCAAACCATCAACCATCATTGCGTCTGTCATTCCTGAGAGCCTGTCTCGAGACGTTTGCAATGTTGAGAACAATCACATAGTCAGTAAGCACGTTTGTCCTGCCTGAGCCTGTCTCGAGGCGTTTACAATATTGTAAACCATCACACAGTTAGTAAGTTTGTCCTTTCTGAGCCTTTCTCGAGACGTTTGTCAGTAAGTATGTCTGTCCTGCCTGAGCCTTTCTCGAGGCGTTTGCACTGTTGCAACCCATCACACAGTTAGTAAGTTTGTCTTTTCTGAGCCTTTCTCAAGACGTTTATCAGTAAGTATGTTTGTCCTGCCTGAGCCTTTCTCGAGGCGTTTGTTAATAAGTAAGTTTGCCCTGCCTGATCCTTTCTCGAGGCGCTTGTTATGTTGTGAACCATCACAAAGTCAGTAAGTAAGTTTGTCCTGCCTGAGCCTTTCTTGAGGCGCTTGTCAGTAAGTAAGGTTGTCCTGCCTGAGCCTTTCTCGAGGCGTTTGCAATGTTGTAAACCATCACACAGTTAGTAAGTAAGTTTGTCCTGCCTGAGCCTTTCTCGAGACGTTTGTCAGTAAGTAAGTTTGTCCTGCCTGATCCTTTCTCGAGGAGCTTGTCAGTAAGTAAGGTTATCCTGCCTGAGCCTTTCTCGAGGCGTTTGCAATGTTGTAAACCATTACACAGTCAGTAAGTAAGTTTGTCCGGCCTGAGCCTTTCTCGAGGCGTTTGCAATGTTGTGAACCATCCCATAGTTAGTAAGTAAGTTTGTCCTGCCTGAGCATTTCTCGTGGCGCTTGTCAGTAAGGAAGATTGTCCTGCCTGAGCCTTTCTCGAGGCGTTTGCAATTTTGTAAACCATCACACAGTTAGTAAGTGAGTTTATCTTGCCTGAGCCTTTCTCGAGGCGTCTGCAATGTAGCAAACCATCAAACATCATACTGTCTGTAATGCCTGAGGACCCGTCTCGAAGTGTTTGCAGTGTTGCAAATAATCACATAGTCAATATGGTTGTCATGCTCACAATCAGACATACAGACAGACACACTCACGAAAACCCACTCCTCGGGCTCAGAGGGTCCCAACACGCGAACTCTTGACAAAACGGAGAGTGATCAAATTTGACACAAATGTAACACCCACTCTGATGAGAATGCAAAAACAATAATGATGAATTCGAGAAGCATATCTTGTTAGCACTTTCACTTACAAAATATTATAAATAGGTAATATAAATATATACTCAATTATTAAAGAAAATTATAATTATAAAATAAAGTCAAACTTTTTATCTCGAAAGTAATTATTTTTACACGTATTGTAATTAGTATAAATAGAATAAAATGTCTTATTCTAATCTCTTGACAAGGAAGAAGTAGCATCAAATATAATACCCATAACAATTTGGTCAAATAAATAAAACAGCAAATATAAATAAATAGGAAATGTCTAGATAATTGTGAAATCTTTTGGAATTGTTGTGAAATCTTTTGAAATTGTTGTGAAATCATTGATATCTCTCGAAATCTTTTTTAAATCTGTATGATATATCTTGAAATCTGTAAAAATCCTTTGAAATTTTCAACATCTTTTGAAGCCTTTGTGAACTCTTGCAAAACTATTAAAATCTTACGAAATCTTCAGAAATACTGTAAAACCTTCTAAAATATTTCAATTCATTTTTTATTTTCATATAATTTAATAATCACCAAAAAATCGGTCTTCGAAAACTGCATGAGATGTTTTATAGTAATTTTGCAAATTAAAAACATTATTCAAACTCTGGAGAGTATATTATACTATTTTCTAATCTTGGGTGTCATGCTGTGAAATTTCTAGCTTAGAAAACTCATTTTCTTTTTATTTGCTATTATACCCGTTGAAGCTTTTCAGATATTTGCAGAGAAAGGAATTTTCTAAGTGCACCAAGTATATTACCATTTTTTTTAAATAATCACTCCGCCAAATAATCTTTCTTGTCATCGTTAGAGTAACCAGAAAATATTCTCAAGGTGTATCTCAATTTAAAGGAAAATTCTAATGAGAAAAAACTCGTTATTTCCGTACGGTTAGACTACGCCTGTAAATTCCTGTAATTTCTAGGTGATCCGAGTCAATATCTTTACTTTCATGCTCCTTTCGCCAACCCGCAATCCGGCTCGAAGGAGCAAAAATGTTAATTATTTAATGACGGATTGGCGTGGGGTAGCGAAAGGATCACATTGAGTCGTATCAAAGTCCACAACAAGACCCCAGAATATGTATCACCATGATTATGAAAACACCTCTAAATACCTGTTGTCAAATGTCATCCAAAAACTAAGAGTCCTTAAGAAAGGTTTCACTGGAAGCCGGATATGAACCGACACCTCGTCTATCCTTCAGAAGTGCATGAACCAATTGAGGCATCTCAGCAGGCACTCCTTTTGAACCCAAAAAAGGTTTTGGGTTTTTGTAGAAAATTGGCACAGATGTAGCCTCCGGAAGCTACGATCGTTCACCGAACGATCGATCCCGACGCAACTGGAGGTGATACGTCGTCCGACTCGTCACTCCCCACAACACCAGGAGTTGATCGAGTCGGGAAATCACTGAACAAACACTCGAAGCACTGAAGGTGACGTTAACTTTACTTGACGGATTTAACTGCCCGGACCGTGCACAAGACGCACTGGGTATTCAACCCTACCGGAATTTTAGATTATTTCTAGATACTTTCTAGACTCTGCTCGTCTAGCGTACGTCTAGGGCAATTTTATGACTGTCGCCTCGTCTAGAGTCCGTCTAAAGTTAATCTAGCGGCGTCTAGTAAGTTTTACCTGTGACCCTTTTGAGTCTAGCATTCGTCTAGTATCATCTAGAAAGGGGTCAATTCTAGATGATGCGTTCCTAGACGATATAATCTAGAAATCGTCTAGATTTTCGGTAGGGAACCGACGCAACACCCGGTAACTGGCCAAACTCGCCTACACCTGGATGAATACTGAAAAGCCAGAAAGAAGGGTACAAAGTCTCAACAAGGGAGCTTCACACCACCACCCGACTCCCCACTCCCACCAAAGGGAAAGCGCCTGAAACTCAAAGAACAGAGAGAGACCCTTAAGGAGAAAGAGCACTGGGCGAAAACCAATTGATCAACAATGAAACCCTGAAGGCCACTCAACCAAGAACAACAACATCAAAATAAATTATTAACAATTATTAACTATCGTTTTTCTACAATGGAACCATTTTCAAATTTTAATTAAGAAAATATCTAAATCCTTCTCCAGCTACATAAAAGTAAGAATGAAATAAAACATTCGTTACACGTTGATAGAAAAAAATGTTTCGTCAAGTATTAGAGTCACTGATACACCACATTTCGCCTAGCAGCGCCGTGGCTAGTTGGCGCGGGGCACCCGCTCTGTTATGACCTTCTATAACTAAACCAATACTTTCCATCCCATTTTCGTTTTGGGATGCTTCTTATGCGAAAAAATCAAGCTTTTTTTTCTAGCCTAATTGAAGACATATCAAAAAGGCCGCATTGGGAGAAAATCTCAAAAATGTTTTTCAAAATGAAAAATCAAGGTGAAATAACTTTTTTATCGTTCAATGGTTTTTTTTGTGAACCTTGTTAAAATACCTTTTCAAAACCCTGATAAAAAAGTGAAATTAGATAACTGTATCAGGAGTTATGTACAATTGAAAGTTAGCAGTAGGGGTGAATCGTCGAAAATTCGGGCCCCTGTATCTTGAGAACCCGTTGTACTAGGTGCGCGCCCTTCACAGAATTTAAAGAGGTCCACTAGCACTACAAGCTGGCGGAGCTTGAATGAGATAGCCGACAACAAAATTTTGGGCGGAGACACTTGGGAAATTTTACCCCATATGCGTCCCCATATGCGGGTCAGGCGTGTCGCACGGCATGCGGGCCAGTGCGTGCATCGCGCATGTACACATTTATGCCTTTTAGAGGATATGAATAATATTTTCATTCAAATAAAAAGAAGAGCAACTAATTTATCATGAACGTATTTTTATTATAGGAGAAAGTGTTATATTTACCATATATGATTTCGCTGTAAATCATTTATTCGTTAAGAGTTATTTATTATTTGCATTTTCATTTTTATAAAACTTTATGATGATGTGAGGTTAGGACTTTGACGCGCCAACTTGTAAACTTCACCACACTTTCAGTAAAAATAAACTAATGGAGGCGAATTGAGAAAATTGCGCTATAAGCCCCCGCGAATCTCTCTATACGAAAAACACGAATTGGAGCAGTGTGTGATTTGTATAAATTCAGAAATAAGTAATTTAATCTTCAAATCTTCTATTCACCCGAATTCGGAAAAATTCTTTAGGGAACATTTCATTTGAATGCGTCAGCATGAATTAATTCCAGGGTCAATCAATTCATTCTGATTCGCGAGATTTGAAGTCAAATTCAAATTCGTCTGAATTCGTCCACGCGAATACTGGTCAAGACTGGTCAATTCTTCCTAATTCGAGAGAATAAAAATCACATTTGAATTCACCCTATTCGTGACGTCGAATTACATCAAGTGTTGATTTATTCAGTTTAACTCGTAATAAGAGAAACAACGGGCGAAGCATAAAGCATCCGTTATAACTGTTTAACAAATAGTCCCGTAGACCAGTGGGTGTAATCTGGACTAATGATATGGACGGATGCACTCTTCATTAATTTTTTTTAAGTGATCTTGACCACGCATTCAGATGCATGCAATTCGTATAATTTAAATTCATTCCAATGCTACTCAATTCGGTTCAACGAATACTAAGCTATTTTTTACTGTCAAAATGTCCTGTGATTTCACTTCTGCAAACTTTCGGTACATTCTTGCACTATCTGTGTAATAATTGATTAAAAATTTAGAAAATCATTCTTCAAATGTTAAATATTTTTATGGACGAGTGAGGCTACGTGACCAATCAGCATAGTCCTATCTGTTACTCACGTCACATGCGCGCACAGGTAGCTCGTGTGTCGCTCGCACGAGCTAGCGGCAAATTCAAGTGGATTCCTAATAATTTTTAAGTACACGACGAACTGTTGCAAAGAGACTTCTATTTATTTATATAGTAATTTTTTTAAAATAAACGATTGGGTGACAAATTAAATAAGTCAAATATTGTTTTCAGCATTTTGCGCATGACTTTTTGTCGATAAAATTTGAATATTAAATAAGGAAACTCATCAAGTGTATCACACGCTATTTTTTGCAACGCCCGTCCGAAAAAGTTGTTAGGAGGTGGTGACGAAAAATATTAATTATATATTGCATTGAGTGGAGTAAAGAAATTCAAGAACAAAATTTTCAAATGTTTGAAAAGAAATTTGAAAAACAATTTTTTGAAAAAAAATTTTCTGAAAAAGATTGTGTTAACAAAAATTTTGTTAACAAAAAATGTTGGCGTTTATGCTTTTCTGCCCCGGGGGGGGGGGGGGCAATACGAAACCCTAAAAACAAAACTTCCATCAATAAAACATTTGTTCAAGTTAAATCGTTAAATGTAAATTTATTTCAAGAAGATACCAACACCAATGTTTAAAGTTACCTATGCCAGTGTCTAAAGTACCTCATCTCGAATGTGCGCATGCGCAGCTTTTTCACCAGTGTCTAAAGTAAGTCATCTTCAAACTGCGCATGCGCGAAAATTGTTTCGCGCACATTCTGCTCAAATAAGGTCCTTTAAGCACCATCTACATGCATGCAAACGTCAACTTTTGAGATGGGTGTTGCAAAAATATGATTTGAGATTCAAAGATGAAAGATATTATCAAGTAAGGAAAGAATTGTTTACTACATTCAAAGCTTTCTCAAGTCTATTTCTCCGTTAAATAGTACCCTTACATATTTTATCACATTAGTATCAGAAAGTAAATTTTTTCTGAACAGTTTAATAACTGTGTAATCATCCATACAAACAATTCTAAAACAATAGCCAAAATCCATTCCTGAACATGATAATCTTTTTTTAAAGATAATATTATATTTCACAAACAGAATCTATTTTTCGGCAGGTATTGATGTTTAAATGAAGAATAAATTAAATATTCTTCTGTCATAAATTCCGTTAAATTTTTCTTGTCTCCATCTGAAAACCATCCAAAAGTTTTAAATTTCAGTTATAAGAAGACGAAATAAAATTTTCTGTAATATTTCAAAATTATTTTCTTTACTTAAAAATGATTGAAAGTAATAAACTAATCTAAAAAAATGTCTTCGGTTTAAAAAAGTTATTATGTGTCAAGCATGGTTTGTTATTGTTCTTCAATTCAAAAATGTTTTTAATACATTCAGATTCTGTTTGTTGTAAAGCAACTATGTTTTTGGTTCAAAGTAACCTATCGCAGTACCACCTATCGCGGCTTCTCCTACTCGCGTTGATCATACTATGGACATTTTAACAAATGTTGATATACAATATAACCTATTTAATAAGTTAGCTTCAATTTATAAATGGATATCAATTTGAGAAAAATACAAATTGTTTTACATTGAAACACTAACATGCCTATCCATAATTCTCAATTTTTTTATTTATTTTTCCTGAATAAAACATGTAACAAACCAGAAGGTTTCTTAGAGTTGGCATGTAAAATTAGCATAATAATCTCGGAATGTTATCTGCTACTTGTTTCCTCAAGTGTACAATTTTGACATTAACTTTTTATTAAATAGATTTGATTTTCTTAACCAATCAGATATAAGGATAAAGCTCATAAAATAAGTGGAAAGATACTATATAGTCAAAACAAAGTTTCGTTAAATAATGATCAAAGATGTTAAATTTTTTCTATCAACTTTTCGTTAAATAATGTTTGGTTCTAATATGAAAACGTTTAAAATGATTTTGATTCCGTAATATATATATATATATATATATATATATCTTTTCATTCCAGTTAAACCCGTTCTAGTTTCGTTGTTGGTTATAAAGATAACCCTAAAAATTACCGGTCGAATGTCAACAAGCGGATTGATGATGAATATTTTAATAAAAACAGGAGAAAGTTTAGCAGTCATTCATGTGATGAGGGTGCAGAACTTGAAACTGAATGGAATAAGCAAAATTCAGTGCAGCGTAATCAGACAAACGTCTATCAGTTCTCCCCCATACGACGTTACATTACAGGTGTTTATTAAGAAAAATATACATATATAACATAAGGAGAAGTATTAGGGAAATCTATAATTATAATCATAAAATTCCTAACATTTTTCTTTATTTTAAAAATATTAACAAATTAGAAATGAGATACGGGACACTCACTGTGAAAAATTCAAGTAAATAATTACATGTTGGATTGCTTTAAATTTTCCTCTTGATAAATATTGTTATTTTGTACAATAAAAATGTGCCACGGGAATCTTAGGACATGAAAATACCAGCGACATTTTTATCAGGAATTTTGTAATTTTCACACTAGAATATCCGTATGCTTGAAATAGAGAAAATTAGGAATATGCTATGTGCGTAAGGGTGGTCTACAAACACTTTATTTTGAGAGGTCAACGATACCCCCCCCCCCCCTTCTTAATTCCAAATTCGAAAATATAAATTTCCTACTTTTTTTAATTTTCATGTCAGCAGGTGTCGATTTTGACTTTTGGAGTTTCCCATGTAAAATGAATGGGAAAAAATCAGTTTTTTTAGTTTTTGGAATAATGTTTTAGGGTTTGGGACAATTTTACGGGAAAGTATAGGGGCTTGTTGAAAATTATCCACGGGAGCCTGAAAACTACCCTTGCAACCAAAATTTTTTTTTTCTTACTTAAAATTATTTCTATTAGTCTAGTGGAATACTTATTAACATTGGTTAATAAATTTTCGATTATTTGAACTTCATTTTGTTTTATATCATTTTTTTCGACATTTCCTTTTTTTCTAAAAATTATTACTATTGGTCTAGTTGAATGTTTATTAAATTGGTTTAGTAATTTTCAATTATTTGAACAAATGGAATTTGTTTCAATAATTATTTTTTGATTTTTTTAAATAATAATTATGACTACTTCTTTAGTGGAATATTGATCAACACTGATCACTTAATTTTTGATTGTTTAAACACATTCCATTTGCTTAAATTTGTTTTTTATCTATAATTTGTTTTTTCAATGAAAAATATTACTGTATTATCGTTAAGTGACATGAATTTATTCTCAGATATTTTCCAGTCGTTGAGGTTATAAATTATTACTTATTTTCAACAACCCTTAATTTATTTCAACAATATTTTTTCACCAAATTTGTTAGTTTTTCTTTTCTGATATCTATATTAAAACTTCTGATTGTTGGAAACAATAATTTTGCTATATTTCTAAATTGGTTTTGAACACATTAAATTTGTTTACACAATTAAAAATTGATTAACCAATGTTGATAAATATTCCAGCAAAGAAATGACAATAATTTTTTATTCTGAAAAATGTCGAAAAAAATATTATTCTGTCGCTTCTGCCATAATCAACAAACCTAAGAAAAAAGTTTTTCACATAACATAGCGAATTGTTAAAAAAAGTTTCACTTAAAACTCAAGACAACTAATAAAATACTCAATGTCCTTTGAATTAAAATAAAATATACTCCATAAATATTCTGGGATAATTGAACTTTCTAACCTCAAAATCTGACAACTAGCATTGTTATTATTATTGATTAGCGATTCGAACTCGAAAGTTCATCGCCTCATCTACCCGAAACCGCCACGCATCTCTATCCTGTGCATCCTCCATCCAGTTTAAGTAATCATGTCCTAGTTCTTTTAGATCATCCCTTACATTTTTCTCCCATCTGTTTCTCAGTCTGCCTCAGGGGGGTGCTTCCACTGTACTGCCCAATGTAAAAAATGTGTCATGAGAGTTGAAAACGGCCGTCGGCGGCGCTAGTAGTAACTTTGTTCTACAAAACCATACAATACCATAGAAAAAAAGTGTAAAAGTTACAAAATAAATATGAAAAACAATTCAAAATGATTCTTCCTTCATATAGTATAGAGTCATGTAGTAAATGAGACTTACGTACTTACTTATTGCGGCATAATTGACACAATTCAAACCAAAAAAATTGCATGGATATTCGGAACTTATAAAAAATAAGGAAAAAATAAATAACGAATACACAAATTTATGAAAAAAATTGTCGAAAATATACATTATCGGATTATGAAATTTCAAATATTTTAAATCACAACAAGATTCTTAATTGACAAAAAATAAAATCCCGAAAATAAAAATATCCGAAAGTAAAATTGACCGACTTCGAGACCGCATTATAAAATTGCCAGATTGTACAATCAACGAATTATACAAATTGAATTAATAAATTATGAAATTATAAATAAAACAAACAATTTAATTAATCATTAATTAATCAATTAATAATTATTTTCGGCAAGTTCAAATTTCAGGAATTTCACAATTCATTTATTTTATGATTCGTTCAGTTTTATAATTCTTAAAGTTATATTTTCGACATTTTCTTCGTTAATTTGTGGTTTTGTTATTTATTTTTTTGTTATTTTGTGTTAGTCTAAGTACTGGCGGATTTAGCGAACTCATTAGGATAGGTAAGATAGTTAAAAAGTGGGGGCCCTTTTGCCGACTCAACTCAAGAAATGTTATTCTTCGCTGACTTCTAAAAAAAAAAAAAAAAAAAAAATCTATTGTAAAGACGGCCCTGCTTTTCACTATGGGGGAGCTAAGGAGTGGAGACTGGGGACCGGTTTTCTTATTAATAAACGAATCTCGCAAGCGGTTATCGACATGCAATCCATTAACGATCGGTTATCATACATTGTACTGACGGGTATTTTCAGCAAACAGGTGTTGATCAATGTGCACTGTCCCACCGAGGACAAAGACGAAGACACTAAAGATCTCTTTTACGAAACCATCGAGCAGGTTTTTGACAAGTTCTCAACTTTTGACGCAAAGATGGTATTGGGAGATTTCAACGCGAAAATTGGAAAATAACCGATGTATAGGCCTACAATAGGATCAGAAAGTTTGCATGACGTCAGCAACGACAATGGAACTAGAGTAATAAACTTTGCAGCTTCAAAGAACCTCGTTGTCAAAAGCACATATTTCAAGCATAAAAATATACATAAGGCCACCTGGAGATCACCAGATGGTAACACTCACAATCAGATTGATCACGTTCTAATTGACAGAAGACGTCATGCAAACATTCTCGATATAAGATCGTATAGGGGAGCGGATTTAAATTCAGACCATTTTCTTGTGATAGTAAAAATAAGATCTAGGCTAGCGATAACTAAGAAAACAAGCCGCACAGAGCCAACAGTTCGTTTCAATATAGATAAGTTCAAAACAGCAACAGAAACATTAAATTATCAAGTTGAGATTTCTAACAGCTTTGACGCTCTCCAAGAACAGAGAGACGATAACAATAATTGCGAGGAGGATCCGGAAACCCTGTGGAGCAATATAAAAAAGGCGGTAAAGACAGCCTCGAAACTTACGATAGGTTTAAAGAAAGTAACAAAAAGCAAACCATAGTTTGACGGAGAGTGCAAACTCGGCTCTGAAAAACGTCGGAAGGCCAGACTAATTAGTTTACAAAATAAGTGCGATCAAACACATAAGAAGTATCTCGAGATTCTGATGAAGTATTTTTGTATTGGCATTAGGGTCTTATGAATATATTAAATTAACACCCATGCATTTCATAAAAGTTAAAGTTGGCAAACGTTTCGACCACGGATAGGGGTCCTCCTCAGTGCCAGATATTCAATAAAAATAAGGTTTTTTTCCCCCGCAAAAAACCAATAAGATTAAAATAAAAAACTCATGCAAAAACTTATTTTTTCTACGTCGTGCAGCTCCTCTCTCTCTCTCTCTCTCTCCCTCTCAGTCACCCTCTCTGTTTCTCCCTCCGCCTCTGTATCAGCTTCCTCTCTGTGTGGTCTTCCCGTTTCGTTGCAGAAGGTGAGGTGATTGCGGGTGAAGTAAAACACTTCATAATCCCACAAACACAATATTCACAAACTTCACAAGCACGTTAAACATAAGCACACACTTGTACAGTTTGAAAGGAAGTTAATAATTCGAAAACAAAGGCAATTATTCGTAAATTAGAACACAAGTTTCTGAAAATTGTGAGAAGTTAGTTTTTCGTCGTAAAATTAGACATCCGCTCTGTTTAAAATCACGAAGAAAACTGAAAGAACATTCTCAGAGGTACTACAGTTTAACTACTTCAGAAAATGGAAAGAAAGATACTTTAATTTTTAAAGGGCTGCGGTAGTAAAACTCAATGACAGCATGGGGCCTGGACTCTGGGTCACTCCACCCTCGACTCGGGCGACCATAGCCAACACGTGCTTTCAGATTTTTTTCCCCTGTATCACAGGCAAATATATTTTTGAAAGATTTGCTACGTCGGTTCTCAAATTGACCGCATTAACATTACCAGCAATGTGACACATTTCCATCACCAGATGTTTGCGATAGTGACATTCATTCGCAAGAATTTTCGCGTTCTCAAAATCGAAGAAATGATCCTTTTCAACGCTATGTCTAGTAAGCATTGTCTGTTTTTCAGGGATCTTATTTATGTCCCTTCTGTGTTCCTTAACCCTAACTCCTAACGGACGTTCAGTTTGACCGATATAAACCGCATTGCAATTTTGTCCTTTACACCAAATGCCATAAATAATATTGCTATTATGCAATTTATTTAATTTATCTTTGGTAGGTCGCAAAACTGATGTAAGATCTCTCTTGTTTTTAAAAGCCGTCGTAATGTCGTAAAAGTACAAATAGGCTCTATAGATCCATGAAAATGGAGTGGGAAAAGAATAAAATACTAGCAATAGAAACGCATAATAAACAGAATAACCCGCGCGAGATGTACAGGGGAATCAATTTTATAAGGAAAGGCTTTCAAAGTAGAACGGAAGTAATGAGGGACGAAAATGGCATTCTAGTAGCCGATGCGACAGAGAGACTGAATTTATGGAAATACTATTTCGATTAACTATCAAATGTACGCGAAGCCCCCGTTGAAGGTAATTTCGGCGAAATCCACACTGCTGATCTATTAATTGATGATCCTGCTGATATAGAAATAGAAATGGCTATAAAGAAGTTGAAAAATAACAAAGCCGTGGGCATCGACGACCTACCGTCAGAACTGATAAAAAATGGAGGCCCTTGCCTCACAAGACAAATTATTAAATTAATACGCACAGTTTGGAAAACAGAACGCATGCCGGAAGAATGGAATATCTCTATCGTTATTCCCATCTTTAAAAAAGGCGATAAAACTGACTGTAACAATTATCGGGGAATTTCACTTGTACCTTCGTGCTACAAGATCCTGTCTAATGTAATCCTAAGTAGACTGACTCCTTTTGCCGAGGAAATCATTGGGGATTACCAGTGTGGATTCCGCCGAAACCGATCTACAAGCGATCAAATGTTTACAATTAGGCAACTGCTAGAAAAAAATGGGAATTTAAAGAAGTAGTGCACCAGCTATTTATCGATTTCAAAAAAGCTTACGACTCTATTATACGCGCACGAATGTACTGGATCCTAGAGTTCTTGGGTGTACCAAGAAAATTGGTTAGACTTATCGAAATTTGCTTAAGCGGCAGTAGGGGTAGAATACGCGTAAACGGTAGTTTATCTGAAGAGTTTTCGATCCGCGATGGCCTGAAACAGGGCGATGCACTTTCGTGCGTCCTTTTTAACTTAGTTTTAGAATACATTGTTAGGCAAGTGCAGGCGAATCCGATCGGTGCTAACCTCAATGGGATAATACTAATTCTTGGATATGCGGATGATCTCGACTTACTAGAGGATGATAAAGAAACAGTAGCTAAAAAAGCAGAAATCTTGATCACAAAAGCCAAAGATATTAGCTTGGAAGTTAGCGAATCGAAGACAAAATATATGACCGTCGTCAGATCCGAACAAAGTAATCAAGACGGGGATCTTATGGCCGGAAATATGAAATTCGAAAGCGTTAGCGAGTTAAAATACCTTGGGTCTATTATAACTAGCGAAAATAAGATTAAAACGGAAATCAACGCGCGGCTGCACGCTGGCAATGCGTGCTATTATGCAGCAAACACACTATTAAAATCGCGATTGCTATCTAGAAACATCAAAGTAAGAATCTACAAAACAATAATAATGCCGGTCGTCATGTACGGGAGCGAAACGTGGGCGCTGACGAAAGGAGAGGAGAATAGGTTTAGAGTTTTTGAGAATAAAGTACTTAGGAAAATCTATGGTCCAAAAAGGGACGAAGGGACCGGCGAATGGAGAAAACTGCATAATGATGAGCTGCATGCTCTCTACGGGTCAGCAAATATTAATAGAGTAATGAAAGCGCGTAAACTAAGATGGGCGCGGCATGTAGCAAGAATGGGAAATGAAAGAACAGTGGCGAAAATTTTAAGAGGGAGACCGATTGGTAAGAGACCCTTAGGCAGACCGAGAAACAGATGGGAGAAAAATGTAAGGGATGATTTAAAAGAACTAGGACATGATTACTTAAACTGGATGGAGGATGCACAGGATAGAGATGTGTGGCGGTCTCGGGTTAGTGAGGCAATGAACTTTCGAGTTCGAACTGCTAATCTATAATAATAATATATTGTAATAATATATATATATATATATATATATATATGCGGCCTCAAAGCCGCATTCAGGACGTAACATCAGTGGAGGAGTCTCTCCGAAGCAGATACAAGCATCTTCTTAGACAGATTTGGTCTTCCAATCTGTCGGCGTTGAACAAGGTATCTGCGACTAACATGCTTGCCGTCCCGGTTCTACTCTACTCGTTTGGAGTGGTTCAATGGACGAAGAACGAGCTTAAGGCCCTTGATGTCACTACGCGTAAGATTATGCATATGCATAAAAGCTTGCATATCAATTCGTCAGTTCCGCGATTATACATTTCATGCCGTCAAAGCGGACGCGGACTTCTGAATCTCCAATGTCTTCATAACCGAATTGTTTTGAGTACAGCTTACATCGTTGCGAATGGCAGAGATCCTCTCCTAAAGATGGTCAGAAACCACGAGATGATTGGCGAAGGAGCGTTCCTTTACAAAGCCGCGGAGCAAGCTGCCGAGGCCCTTGGCCTGAATTTCAACATCAGAATTGAGGAAAGTGCATTACTCCATCTAGATGCTTCACGTCTGGAAGCCGAAGTAAAGAAAGCAGAGGTTAGAAAATTTCACCAAGAGCTACTCGACAAGCATATGCACGGAAACTTTCACAGAAATGTAGAAAAACAGTCCTTGTCAAAGGAGCAAACTTTTGCTTTCCTCAAATCATCAGGGCTCAATTCAGGTACAGAGGGCTT
>CAKNXH010064382.1:0-25805 GCA_932178445.1 Andricus quercusramuli | reverse complement strand
TTCCTCGCCGACAGTTCGGAAGACCATATCTGTCGGAGGAGACGTTTGTATCTGCATCGGAGAGTATCCTTTATAGATGTTACGTCCTGAATGCGGCTTTGTGGCACGCCCAGGTATGTATAGGTCTCTCCAGCGCAAAGGTGTCGTATAGCGCTTCTGTCAACGAGTTCAGGATCTTCGGGGATGCCGTTAAGTTTTCCTTTCTTCAAATTAACCTTGGCGCATTTCTCTAACCCGAACTCCATTCCAATCTCTTGAGTGTACTCTTTGACAATTTTTAGAGCTAGATGTAGTTTCTCTTGATTTCTAGCATAGATCTTAAGATCATCCATGTAAAATACATGAGTTAGTTATATATATTATAAACAAATAATAAGATACATCATGAAATATTATTTTCTATTACAAATAACGAACTCTCAAATGCGATATACGTTTGAAATCGAATAAACTTTGTAACGAAGCTAAAATATTCTAACATTTGTATAGTCACTCTTAAAGAAAGATATTGACGAATATTTTCATCTTTGGCAACGCTCAAATTAATTGAGAATTATTTTTCGAAGTCTTATAATAAATTGCGATTTAGAATCAGATTTTAGCTAATTTCGCCAATTTCTTTTTCTGCAATATTATCAGATATTTCAAGTATATTTCAAATATTTCGCAAAGATTTCAATGATTTTCTAAGGAGTTCAAAGATTTCAAATATTTCGCAAAGATTTCGTATAGATTAAAAATATTTCACACAAAATTCAGATAGATTTCAAAGAGTGCACAAACATTTAAATGATTTCCCAAACAATTGACAAAAATTTCAATAATTTCACCAATATTATGAGATATTTCAAATATATTTCCAATTTTTCACAAAGATTTCCAAAGATATCAATGATTTTCTGAAGAGTTCAAAGATTTCAAATTTTTCGCAAAGATTTCGGATAGATTAAAAATATTTCATACAAAATTCAGATGGATTTCAAAAAGTGCACAAAGATTTAAATGATTTCCCAAACAATTGAGAAAAATGTCAATGATTTCACAAAGGTTTCAATAATTTTACAAATATTATGAAATATTTCGCAAAGAAATTAATTACTACTAAAAAATTACGAAAAATATGAAGGAATAAAACAAAATATAATTATAAAAATAAATAAATAGTTCATTAAATAAAAAATAATTCACTTTCGTTTTATCTTTGAATTGTCATTTAGATTTTTTAGTAAATATATAATTACTGACCTTTCCTAAAATAGTGCCATCGGGACCTTTTAGGATTTTCTCGTAGAGAATGTCTTCCTTTAAAAAACGTTCACTGTGAACGAACTGGCCAGCTTTCACGATGAAATTTTTCCGAATTTAAGCTTTTTGCCATAAAGCTATAATAGTTATTTCAATAAAAGTTATATA
Organism: Andricus quercusramuli; assembly: GCA_932178445.1. Lineage (NCBI taxonomy): Eukaryota > Metazoa > Arthropoda > Insecta > Hymenoptera > Cynipidae > Andricus > Andricus quercusramuli. The sequence continues at coordinate 24,392 of CAKNXH010064382.1, read as the reverse complement.
ATAGGAACGACGAAAAAATGAATTTTTTCATATTTGGGATCTTGAGCTCTCGGAGTTCAGTTTTTTAACCAGATTTGCAACCCGGAGCAATACACATCGGCATAGTTAATGCGATAAACAAACATAAACCCACTAATAAAAAAGTTCACCGAACCATTTTTATAATAATTCCATAAAAAACCGTTTTATTGTTACATTTTTAAAAGTTTGTCACGGCTCTAAATGACGAAACCCATATAACCGTCAAAACAAGTCGAACAAAGTTACTACTAGCGCCGCCGCATGGCCGTTTTCAGCACATGGGCCATTTTTAACTTTCGGAGACAGGAGGCTGGTCTGCCTAGGGGTCTCTTACCAATCAGTCTCCCTCTTAAAACTTGCGCCACTGTTCTTTCATTGCCCATTCTTGCTACATGCTCCGCCCATCTTAATTTACGCGCTTTCATTACTGTATTAATATTTGCTGAACCGTAGAGAGCATGCAGCTCATCATTATGCCTCTTCAGAGAAACTTCCGTTTGCACGTATTCTACCCCTACTGCCGCGTAAGCAAATTTCGATAAGTCTAACTAATTTTCTTGGTACACCCAAGAACTCTAGGATCCAGTACATTCGTGCGCGTATGATAGAGTCGTAAGCTTTTTTGAAATCGATAAATAGCTGAAGCACTACTTCATTAAATTCCCATTTTTTTTCTAGCAGTTGTCTAATTGTAAACATTTGATCGCTTGTAGACCGGTTTCGGCGGAATGCACAATGGTAATCCCCAATGATTTCCTCGGCAAAAGGACTTAGTCTACTTAAGATTACATTGGACAGGATCTTATAACACGAAGGCATAAGAGAAATTCCCCGATAATTGTTACAGTTCATTTTATTGCCTTTTTTAAAGATAGGAATAATAATAGGGGTATTCCATTCCTCCGGCATGTGTTCTGTTTTCCAAACTGCGCGTATTAATTTACAAATTTGCCTTGTGAGGCAAGGGCCTCCATTTTTTATCAGTTCTGACGGTAGGTCGTCGATGCCCGCGGCTTTGTTATTACATTCTCATCAGAATGAGAAGGTATTGGTTTTATGTGAAAAATAACTTTCGCGGATTCCGTCAAACGTCGACGTTTTGAGGTCCCCTGAGGCAGAAAAAATAGGTTTTACGTCGTTGTCTGTCTGTCGTTGTCGTCGTTGTAGTCTGTAAACACCATAACATTCAAAGGAATTACCTGATTGGATTGCCCCTTGGCACACTTCATGAGAGTGTGTAAAGAAAGGACGAGTTCGTCAGCCAGATATTTTGGACAAAATATCGAAAAGTTAGAGCATTTTTCGAATTTTCGTGACCATTTGTTTTCAAAATTTGACATTTTTATTCACGGCTCTTCGTATACCATTATGTATACCATTAAGCCATTTCCCTTTATTCGGGGTAGGCGTGACACTACCCGATTCGGGTAGTGTTTCTAGGTGTATAGTTTCTTGTAGTAAATAACTACAAGTGTGAGCTCACCACACCCACGACATGCCAACAGCACGTAGTTAGTAGTATTCCCGAAAAAACAACATTTTGAGCCACACAGCGCAAGATACGAAAAAAAGTCAAGGTAAGAAAAATGTTTCTTTTTGCACGCCCTACAAGATTATCATAATTACTTTTTGAATTTTCTTGAAAAATCGAAAATTCACATTTTTATTGCACAAAAAATAATGAACAATGCAAAAATTCAATTCTTCGGTCAAACTATGCAAGATATGACAAATTATTATTAAAAAAATTTGTGCAACCAAGAAAGTGTTTTTGATTTAGTTAGTTGTTACCACCAAATAGAAACGCACCCAGACGATCGTGCCAAAACGGCCTTTTCAACCCCGAGAGGACATTTTGGATACGTACGTATGCCTATGGGGATCAAAAATGCTCCCGCGACATTTCAGCGTCTCATGGATACTGTACAGAAAGGTATGCATGGAACCGAGGCATTTGTCTACCTTGATGATATCATTGTCTATTCAACTACGTTAGAAGAACATGATATCGAGACAAGACGGCTATTCGATCGCCTTCTAGCCGCCAACCTCAAACTACAGCCTGACAAATGCGACTTCCTCAGAACTGAAATAGCGTATCTGGGCCACATAATTGGAAAGGACGGAGTGAGGCCTAATCCCAATAAAATAATAGCGATTAAAAACTTACCACGTCCTAACACCGTGAAAGGAGTCAGACAATTTTTGGGACTTTCAGGTTATTACCGCAAGTTTATTAAAGGCTACGCTAAATTAGCGAAACCCTTAACGGACCTTCTAAAAAAGGAGACGAAGTGGGAGTGGGGACCAACCTAAAAACGTATTTTTAGAAAAATTCGTAGAGATTTGTTTAATGAACCGATCTTACAATATCCTGATTTCGAAAAACCCTTTAAATTAACAACCGATGCTTCCGAGCACGCAGTGGGTGCCGTACTAACTCAGGAAAAAGATGGCATAGATATGCCCATTGCCTATTATTCCAAAGTGATGAACCATTACGAACAGGCTTACCATGAACCTGAAAAGGAGTGCCTGGCAATAGTGTACGCGGTAGAGAATTTCCGCCCTTACTTATATGGACGAGAGTTTACCCTGTCTTGCGATTGTGAACCTGTCCACTGGATTGATTAGGTGAATAATCCCGGCTCTAGAGTAATTCGTTGGCGGTTGCGACTAAATGAGTATCAACATAAATTTGAGTACAAAAAAGGAAAGTAGAATAGAGGCGTGGAAGCCTTATTGAAAAAAACACAGTCTTCACGAGAAATGAGCCCATCTCAAAACAATTGAAAATATTAGCAATTCACAATCGCTCAAAGCAATTCAAAGTCCTACCGGTCACTCGTTCTACAACCGCCCAAGAAAAAAACAAAGAAACGAAAACCGTAAGCTTGCCAGAAGGGCGCACTAACATGAAGAAAGGCAAATCAACCTCAGAAGCATCCATACCGAAATCGGAACCCAAGGTAAAATCAATTCTAAAGAGGAAACCTTCCATTTCTGTACCCAGAACCACAACAAAAGGGCAATACTCGATTCCCAGGAAAACGTCCCTTAAGCCAACTGAATCTAGCCGGAACATCCTCAGGTGCCCTGACGAAACTTACATTCCACCAGCTCATGTGAAAATTCCAGATTCCAATGAACACTCTGCTGATAAACAATGTCCTAGACGTAGAGCAGCAGAGGCTTCCAAGATCAACACACGAATCAGCGAATCCTCCTTGGAAAGCGAGTCTCTCAACGAAACAGAGAGTAGTGAAGTTTCTGACCCTCCAGTATTCAGGAAAGCTCATAGTGTGCTTCCAAATTTGGAACCCACTCTATCTAAGAAAGATAATTCTCTGCCTAAATGAGCACCTCCCGCCACTCATCTACCAAGCCCTTGGTTTTCTCCATTAGTAGAACCCCGAGTAGATGTCTACATCGATGGTGCAAGCAGTTTCTCGGACAACAAAAGAGCTAGAGCAGGAATAGGAGTGTGGTTCGGACCCAATCACCCAATGAATGTATCCAAATCAGTAGAAGGGCGACAAACGAATAATGTGGCTGAAATTGAAGCAGCTATTGAAGCTGCCAAAAAGGCTCACGAAGGAGGAATCGAAAAGTTATGTCTAAAAACAGACTCAAAGTACCTGATGAGTAGCGTTAATGACTGGATGCCGAAATGGGAAGCTAACGATTGGAAGACCTACGACAATAAACCAGTCAAAAATAGGCCAGAATTGGAAAAGTTGAAAAGAGCCTTGGCACCCCTGGATGTCACCTGGGAACATATCCCAAGTCACAGTGGTATCGAAGGAAACGAAGAAGCGGATAGGCTGGCCCGTGAAGGCATAGGAGAAGGAGCAACCATCACCACAAGGGCCTTAGAAGGAACAGATGGCGTGTCTGACCCAGCACATGTCCTCATAGACGTCCCGCCCACGCGTCCGGACTCCGACGAAAATGACGACGAATCACAATCAGAAGAACAAAGAAACGATGGAAAAGAATGTAATCTAAAAAGGGACCTTCAAAAATCCGTTTCTCAATTCAATAAAACGGTCGAGGAAAGAGGGATTGATTTGCCCAATATCACCTCAAGCTCTCTCTACTGGGATCATGAAGGAATGGACGAAGCATCAATTATTTCACGCACTTATGTGTCAGATGGAGAAGAGGATAAAGAACTTCTCCAGACTTTAGAATCAATCGATCCATGCGGAGAATTTGACGACGAGGAATTCTCTAAGAGAGTCCAGAACTTTTTAGAGAACTATGAAAAAGCCCTTTCTAACAAAATCGATAAAGAAACAATCCCAGGGAACGGGGCACCAAATCTGTCTACCTGTGAGAAGAAAAGGGAAAACGCGAAGGAAACGTGCGAAAACTCACTCGAAATTTCGGATAAAAATTCCGGGGTGGCACGGCGAAGTACGGTCCATTTTAAGGAAATTTCTACTGAAACAGAGTCACCCATCATTCGCACACAACCCTCAAGGAGATCTTTATTTCCGACACCAGGATCGGGAATCACTCCGGAGGCAAGATCAACGCCGTTACCAACGACAGAATTGAAACAGGATATCCAACAGAATGGAAGTCCAGTTCGAGGTACTTTCGAACTTCAACCACGACGGCTTCAACCGTCAGAAACGTCTGAAGTTGGTCCGGTTAACCCTGCTTCTCTTTCGACCTCCACAATCAATGTTATGATACCGTACATTGGCCCGCCCTCTCCCCCGATAATTTATCCAGAACTTGAAGTACAAAAGCCAATATCGACCTGTACCGAAAAATCTAATGTTATCCACGAATGGAAAGAACCGTTAACCTATAGCCGAGATAACTATGTGCATTTTATCTCTGAAGATTGTGAATTAGGAAACCCCATCGTAAGACTCCTAGTAGCTACAGAACGTCTTGATCATCAAGATCTCTGGGAGCTATGGCCAACTCTTGGGCAAGTCCTGTGTACCCCTCAAGGTCAACATGAAACCTACTCAATAGTAGTTAAGAAACGTCACTTTGACGATATTGATTGGAAGAGTGTGGTCCAAGGACTGAAGAATCTCCGTCGCGCTTTGGAATGAGATGGTCAGATTCAATGCCAAATGGCCAATTCTGGAGATCTTTTAGGTTCGTTACCTCAGAATAAAATGACGGAACTCGTCTCAGAAATAATCCGGGGTGGTGATATTATTATCACCCTTTGCCACGGAAGAATCGAAGTTCCTCAGCCAGAACTCAGACCTAAAATCATTGCAGAATACCACTGTAGCTTGATTGGAGGCCACGAAGGCATGACAAAAACCTATCGACGGATTAGAGAACGTTAAACATGGCCAGGGTTGCGAGATGAAGTTACTCAGTTTATTCGAGGCTGTAAAAGTTGTAAAAGTGTCATTGGATACAGTAGGAAAATTACCAACAACGCCTAACGGAAATCGCCACATCCTCACAATGCAAGATAATTTTAGTAAATATTGCATTGCGGTGGCCATATCAAACCTACACTCAAACACAATTGCACATGCAGTGGCCACGACCTTATCCGCTCAATATGGCGCACCAAGAGCTATCTTGACAGACAGGGGAAGGATCTTCATCGGAAATATAATGAGGAAATTAGAAAAGCTATTCTATGTCAAACAGTTAACCATATCGGGTTATAGACCTCAAACCAATGGCTCGCTGGAAAGAAGTCACATTGTGTTAACTGACTATATCAAACACTACGCAAAAGATTATGACGACTGGGACAGGTTGTTTCCGTTCGCCATGTTTGCGTACAACACGTCAGTTCATGAGGCGACAAACTTCACCCCTTACGAGCTCATATTTGGTCGGATGGCTCGACCACCATCATCTTTTCCCCAAGGTGAAGAATTAGAGACATGAAGTCGAGGCCACTGAATGGCAGAATCGGCGACCAAGTATTCGTAATAAAGGATGTTAGAAGTGGAAAGTTCGATAGTAGAGGATTAGGTCCTTTTAAAATCGTTGAATTCAGTGAAAAGCCCAACGTTGTACCATCAAGGTCAAAAGAAACAAAAATATGTTAAAGTAATGTAAATTACAAGCTTATTTTTGGCCCTGTTGACACACATTCGACTTAACCTTCCAGTATCAAACCTAACCACAGTTTCTTTTCAGAAAAACATGATAGAATCTCGTTGGACTTGCTTGCCGCTCACTATTATTCTACCAGAAGGAAGCTGGAGGGCCAACAGATGGATCAACCTATTGCATCACCCCCTCCCCCTGAAAACCAGTAACGCACTTTACTATGAATATCCAAGAATGCAGAAAATAATCTCCAGTACCACCTGACCAACCTTCCTGGATCTAGGCTCAACAACTGTCTTCCAGAAATTAAAGATTGAGTTGGAAACCTAAGAGGAAGAGCTAGCATGTAGATTCAGTCAATCTTTGCCCTCCAATGTCCTCCAGGGTAAAAATTCCGCAGGACCACTCCAATGCTAGTTTTTCTTGGTGTGATGATTGGATCTATAGCAGGTCTGCTGACATATGAAGATGGCAAGACGGTCAACTCCAAAATCAGCGAGCTCAACCAAACCATCGGCGGAGACTTCGCACGTAGTGGGACAGCAAACTCACGTCAGTCGAGCACAGCTGGAAGAAATACAGAATGAGGCGCGTAAACATGAAAACCTAACGACAAAATATAAAGACGACCTTACCTAGGTGGCGAAGAGAGTCTACAAACTGGAATCTCAAGGATCGAAACAAAACAAAAAGGTACTGTCAGCGTCATTGAGAGACGGATGATGTTGGGAAAAGAAAAAAAATATATATATAAAATAAACATTTTCCCGACAGAAGAAAGGTTTAAAGGGGGCTACAAAGGAATTTATTACGCTTTTTTCAAGAGAAATAAAAGTAAAATATGGCTTCCCCCGTTGAAACTTTTCCCGCGGCCTCCATGAAATTTTCAACAAAATTGTTTATTCATAAAAAAGTGAAAAACCATATTCAAATTTTTTTTATAAGAATAATACCTTCCCATTAGGAAGAGCAAAAAAATAAAAATAAATAAAATTAAAAAAAATAAAATTCTTTTTTTGTCAAGTCATTGTTCACGATTAAAAGAAAAATCAGGCCTGGACAGAATCTATGAACGAAAAATATGGCCACGGTCAACCTCCACCCAGTCCACATCCGGCTCGTTGGCAGAACGCTGAAAATAAATCAGGCTAATAAAACACTCTGAAAGGTATTTAAAAGCTAAAATAGAATAAAATAAAATAATAATGATAAATCAACAAATACGAAGGCTTACCAGTTCCCAGCGAGCCTTGCAACGCCATCGGTCCCCTACTAAACAAAACTGCTGACTCCAAATCAATCGGACCCCTGTGTCCAAGGGTTGTAGCTCAACATCAGGAGGAGTGGCCGGGAGCTCTTCAAAATTGCTAAATAAATAAACAAAGAAACATAAGTATAAAAGAAATGTGCAGATATGCATATACATACAGACAGGTGGATGTATGTCCATGTAGGTATAAATGTACACACGGGTCGAAGTGTCATCGTCACAACACTCAAGGCCCGCGCTATCGCTAGGTGACAGTACTGAGGGATGTACATAACGAGGCTAAAAAAAAGAAATCAATAAATAAACAAAAAAAAGAGGTAGAACAGAAATTTCAATAATAATAAAGAAGAATTTGAAAAAAAAAAAAGAAACAACAATTAGAATTGTCCCTACCGGAGCCCAATAACCCCTTCGCTCGTAATCAAAAAACCTCCCATCCAACTATTGAACGTGAAATTTAGGATTTCTTACCCGTGACATTCAAGACATAATTCTTATTATTGAATTGAAAAATTCTAAAGACTAAACAGGATACTTGGTTCGTAACAATAACAATTGTAGTTGTTTTTATTGAAGCCTATAACTCTGTGTGTAAAAATGTTCTCGAGAATTCTTGTTTCAAAATTTTGCTATCGAAATGTTTACAATAACAAAATTCGTTGTTTTTATTGTAGCCTGTAACGCTGCGAGGGGAAAAAAATTATCGAAATTTTTTGATTTAATTTTACTATCGAAACTTTTACAATAACAATTGTGGGCTTCCGTTTCCGGTAACAAATAGTAAGGGACGCGTGTTTATTCTGTCCTATCTTTTTTGGTTTTTGCGACGAGCGTGGAGGTGTGATGGAGGCGAAAGGTGTTGAGGGAGGTCAGTGAAGTGAAGGGGTTGTGTGGAAGTGTGGGGAGGCTGTTTTTGTAAGGTTAAAAGGGTTAGGAGGAGAGTTGAAAGTGATAATTTGGAGGTTAGTTGTGAAGGACGGAAAAGCGAGACAGATGATAGGGGACAGCAGATCGGCCAGTATGCTACGCCAGTATGCTACGCCAGGAAACTTCGGATGAGGAGAGAAGGAAGGGGGGCTAGTTGACATGAGGACTCGAGGTAGGCCGTCAAATCGGGAACTGCTTAATAGATCCAGAGCTAGCAGTTTAGGATCGAGACAACTTTTTGATAAATTGAGGCAGGGGGGAGGGTTTACAGATAAAAGTGACGAGGGGGATAAGACGGAAGACAGTAAAAGATCAAGGGAAGAAGAGGGATATGAGCAGGGAGATGAGAAGTTGCGCAAAAAATTTTAAAAAAAGTCTCCACCGGAAAGGAATAAAGTAAAAGGGAAAGTCGATCTAGAGAGCCTGAAAAATCTTATTAAAGGGTTTAGAAAGGAAACGAACAAAAGTCTGAATGGCATGAAAAAGCGAGAGGAGGAGGTTTGGGAGGAAATGAGGAAAGTTAGAGAGAAGTGGGAAGAATGGGATCTGGTCTGGCGGCAAGAAAAAGATAAAGTTTGGAAGCAGTTGGAAGATATGGAGAAAAATCAAAGGATGAGTGAGAAAGAGAGAAAATCGGATATGGAGAAATTGGCAGAAAGAGTGAGAAAGCTAAAGTGTAAGTCTGAGGATGTAAAGAAAGGGAATGAGGGAGTGAGAGAAGGAGAGAGTATACAAGAATAGAATGGGAACGTTATCCTAGAAAATATGAGAATGAAATCAAGATGCAGAGAGTTGGAAAGAAAAATGGAAGAAGAAGAGAAGACTAAACGGAGTAGAAATATAGTGATTAGAGGAACGAAAGTGGATAGTGAATCAGGAAGAGAAGAAGTGGAAAAGTTGATGGGTGAAATTGGGGCAAATGTGCACGTGAAAGAGGTAAATGGAGTCAGAAGGAAGATTGAAGGTAAATCACATATGTATATAGTGACAGTGAGAAACGAGGAAGAAAAAGTTGATATCTTGAGAAAGAAGAAAGCTCTAAAGGGAAGGGAAGAAAGGATAGAGGAGGATTTGACGTGGAATGAAAGAAGAAGAAAGTGGATGATGAAACAGAAAGCATAGAGTGAAAGAGTAAAAGGGAACACGGTATGGATAGGGAAAGACAGAATGTGGATAAATGGGAATGTGTGGATATGGGATGATGAGGAAGAAAAATTGAGTGAAGTGTGTAGTGAAGGTCCATGGTGACGAAGGGAAAAAGTGGAGACTAAGGATATAATGGAGGAGGTAATGGAAACAGCAGAGGGTGAAAGGAAAGAAGGAGGAGAAAACGGAGCGTCGGGGTTTCCACAAAAATAGGGAGGGGATATAAGGACGAAAGAAGGGAGGAAGGAAGGAAGAAAGAAGTGAGAGTAGCGTTTTGGAACGTATCAGGGCTAATGAATAAAGATGAAGGATTCTGGGAAGAGGTGAAGAAATGGGATGTAGTGATGTTGAGTGAAACCTGGGTAGATGAGAAGGAGTGGAAGAGAGTGAAGAGAAAGTTACCCAAGGGATATATTTGGCAGATGCAAGGGGCAAGGAAAGATAAGGTGAAGGGAAGAAAGAAAGGGGGTATGGTGTCAGGAATGAGGAAGGGATTGGTGGGAGAAAAGAGAATAGTAGTGGGATTTGAGGAAACGGATGGAGTTATAACGAGAATGGTGAAGATAGGAAAAAGAAAAGTGAGGATAGTTTGCGTTTATAGGAGGAGGGGAGAAGAAGAAGGTTGGAGTGTGATTAGGAAATGGGTGGCGAAAAAGGATGGCGAATTGGTGTTGATAGGAGGAGATCTGAATGCGTGGACGGGGGAACAGGGAGGGGAAATTTGGCATGAAGAGAGTGAGACTTTCAGGAGAAAATCGAAACACAAACAGGTGGACCAGGAGGGTAAGACTCTGTTGGTTATTCTGGGAGAAACAGGATGGTTTATTTGTAATGGAAACTCGGAAGGGGATGAGGAAGGCGAGATTACGTTTGCAGGGAAAGGGGAAACAGTGATTGAATACATTCTGGCCGAGGAAAGGATAAGGAGGCTGTTGTTAAGAATGGAAGTAGGAAACGAAATAGGGTCAGAACACTTACCGGTCATTGCAACATTGAAATGCGGAAATTGGAGAAGGGAGGGAAGGAAGAAGGAGGGAGCGACAAGGGAAAAAGCAAAGATGGGTAAATGGGGAGTTGATAAGCTGAGAGAATATACGGAAAGAATGGAAGAAGAGAATGGTTTGATTGAAGATGGGGGATGCGTGGATGAGATGTTATGCAAGATGAAGGGAAGGGTAGAGAAGATAGTGGAAGAAATTAGGCCAAGTGAGGAAGAAGGAAGGGAGAAGAGAGGATGGTGGGATGCGGAATGTGTAGAGAGTAAGGAACCTGGGACAGAAAAAAGGAAAACTGTTCGCACTCTTTGTAAATTTTAAGGCAGCTTTCGACTCGGTGAATAGGAAAGTTTTGTGGAAGGCAATGAAAGAAAGGGAGGTGGACGAAGAGCTGATTGAGCGGATAAAAGAGGTCTTCACGTACACAAAGACAAGGGTGAGGTTCGGGGAACAGAAAGGAGAGGAATTCCGGACAGGGCATATTGTTAGCAGACCTAGAAGAGAAAATGGAAAGGAAAGGTAAAGCGGGTATTGTCCTAGGAAATAAGAGAATATACTCATTATCGTACGCGGACGATGTGGTGCTTCTGGCAGAGAATGAAAGTGGGATGAACTTGCGGATGAAAGGATTCGAAGAGTACGTGAGAGAGAAAGACCTGACAATTAATGTGGCGAAGACAAAGATAGTATGTTTCAGGAAGAGAAAGAATGAAGTAAAGTATGGATGGAAGATAGATGGGGAAATGGTGGAAATGGTAAAGGAATTTCGTTATTTAGGATTCTGGTTTGAAGCGGGAGGTGGAAACGATCTGCAAGTGAAAAAAGGATGGAAAGTGCGAGTAAGGTGATGGGTCAAGTGTGGGGGGTCGGAAAAATAATATTCAAAGAGGACTGGAAGATAAGAGTATGGCTGTTTGATTCACTGGTATGGTCCGTGATGTGCTATGGAGTGGAGGTTTGGGGATGGAAGGAGTACAAAAAAGTAGAAAACATGCAAGAGAGATTTCTGAGATGGGTTATGGGAGTGAGTTGGAACTGCCCAGGGTATATGTTGAGAGAAGAAACAGGGAGAGAGAAATTGGTGATAAGGCAGAGCAAGAGGGTATGGAATTTTGAAGAGAAACTTAAGAGTGGTAAGGGTAGCAAAGTTTCACAAGCATGCCTGCAGGAAGTATTAGATAGAGAGAGGAGAGGAAACACGGGACATTCAAGATGGGAGGAGGAGAGATGGAAAGTGAGAAGAGAATGGAGAATGTGTGACGAGGGGAGGGACTGACAGGTAGTAGAGGGGGAAATGAGTAAGAAGCAGGAAGAGCAGAGTTGGAAAAAGATTATGGAGTCAAAATATAATAAATGGTATAGATTCGTCAAGATGGAAGGGGTCCCAGAATATTTAGGGAAATTGAAAAAGGAGTGCAGGTGGTCCAGGATGATACGCTTCAGAATGGGAGAAGGTATGAATGAGTGTAAATATTGGATGAGTGAAGAAATGAAAATGTATAGGGTATGTGGGTATGAAAGGGAATCTTGGGAGCACGTGTTGGAGAGATGTACAGGGGAAGAGGAAGGGGGAAAGAGCGTTGTAGATAAAGTTAGGTAGATACTGAGTGGTTGTGGACAAGGGGAAAATTGAATGAAGAGCTTAGAAGAGAAAAGGGAAGAGAGAATGCATGGGGCAGGCGAAAACCAAAATTGAAACATGGATAAGGAAAATTAGTGTTGCGTGTCTTTGAAAAGCTTGAAGAATAATGGTAAGAGGAAACGGAAGCCCTGGAAGGTCTCGCGCACTTGTTAGATAATAGTTATTAGCTAGTAAGATAATAGTTAAGAACTTGTAAATAATAAGAAGGCAAAGCGACTATAGGTTAAGATAAGCATAAGGCATAGAGGGTGAGTGAAATTGTAAAAGTGTTGCAGGCTTCTATAAAAACAACGAATTTTGTTATTGTAAAAATTTTGAAAAATGAATGCTCGAGAACTTTTTTTTCCCCACAGCGTTTAGGCTTCAATAAAAACAACTAAATTTGTTATTTTAAACATTTCGATAGCCAAATTTTGAAAAAAAGAATTTTCAAGAAGATTTTTGCCCCACAGTTGTATAGGCTTCAAATTAAACTAAATTTGTTATTGTACAAATTTCGATAAGAAAATTTTGAGAAAATTTTGTTTTCCCACAGCCTTGAGGCTTCGATAAAAACAACTAAATTCGTTATTGAAAAAATTTCGGTAGCAAAATTAAAGAAAAACAAATTTTAAGAAAACTTTTTTTCCGCACAATGTTACAGGCTTCAATAAAAACAACTAAATTTGTTATTGTGAAAATATGGATGGCAAAATAAAAAAAAATTTCAAAACATTTTTTCTCCGCAGCGTTGAAGGCATCAATAAAAACATCTAAATTTGTTTTTGTAAAAATTTCAATACCCAAATTTTGAAAAAAAATTCTCGAGAAGATTTTTTTCCCACAGCCTTAAGGTCTCGATAAAAACAACTAAATTCGTTATTGAACAAATTTCGATAGCAAAATTTTGGAGAAAATTTTTTTTCGTACCATGTACCATGTACAGGCTTCAATAAAAACAACTAAATTTGTTATTGTGAAAATATGGATGGCAAAATTTTGAAAAGAAATTTTTTTTCTCCGCAGCGTTAAAGGCATCAATAATAACAATTAAATTTGTTTATGTGAAAATGTCGATAGCCAAATTTTGAAAAAAAATTCTCGAGAAGTCTTTTTTTCCCACAGCTATATAGGCTTCAATATAAACAACTAATTTTGTTATTGTAAAAATTTGATAGAAAAATATTGAGAAAAAAAATGTTTTTTCTCAACGACGTTACAGGCTTCAATAAAAACAACTAAATTTGTTATTGTAAAAATATGTATGGCAAAATAAAAAAAAAATTGGAACAAATTTTTTTCTCCGCAACGTTAAAGGCATCAATAAAAACAAGTAAATTTGTTTTTGTAAAAATTTCAATACCCAAATTTTGAAAAAAAAATTATCGAGAAAATTTTTTTCCCCACAGCCTCAAGGCCTCGATAAAAACAACTAAATTCGTTATTGAACAAATTTCGATAGCGAAATTTGGAAAAAGAAATTTTTGAGAAAATTTGTGAGAAAATTTTTTTCCCGTACCATGTTACAGGCTTCAATAAAAACAACAAAATTCGTTATTGAACAAATTTCGATAGCAAAATTTTTGAAAAAAAAATGTTGATAAAAATTTTTTTTCCGTACCATGTTGCAGGCTTCAATAAAAACAACTAAATTTGTTATTGTCAAAATATGGATGGCAAAATTTTGAAAAGAAATTTTCGAGAAATTTTTTTTCTCCGCAGCGTTAAAGGCATCAATAACAACAATTAAATTTGTTTATGTAAAAATTTCTATAGCCAAATTTTGAAACAAAAATTCTCGAGAAGATTTTTTTTCCCACAGCTATATAGGCTTCAATATAAACAACTAATTTTGTTATTGTAAAAATTTGATAGGAAAATATTGAGAAAAAAAATGTTCGAAATATGTTTTTTTTTATTCTCAACGACGTTACAGGCTCCAATAAAAACAACTAAATTTGCTATCGAAAAAATTTCGATGCCAAAATTTTGGAGAAAATTTTTTTTCCCGCAGCGTTAAGGCTTCAATAAAAACAACTAAATTTGTTATTTTAAAAGTTTCGATAGGAAAATTTTGGAAAAAAATTTTCGAGGAAATTTTTTTTTTCTCTACAGCGTTGTAGGCTTCAGTAGAAATAACTAAATTTGTTATTGTACAAATTTCGATAAGAAAATTGTGATTTCCCACAGCCTTAAGGCTTTGATAAAAACAACTAAATTTGTTATTGAAAAAATTTCGATAGCAAAATTTTGAAAAAACAGTTTTGGAGAAAATTTTTTTCCCGCAGCGTTAAGGCTTCGATAAAAACAACTAAATTTTTTATTGAAAAAATTTCGATAGTAAAATTTGGGAGAAAAATGTTTTTTCGTACCACGTTACAGGCTTCAATAAAAACAAGTAAATTTAGTATTGTAAAAATTTGGGTGGCAAACTTTTGAAAAGAAATGTTCGAGAAATTTTTTCTCCGCAGGGTTAAAGGCATCAATAAAAACAACTAAATTTGTTATTGTAAAAATCTCGATAGCCAAATTTTGAAAAAAAAAGAAATTTCGAAAACATTTTTCCCCCACAGCTTTATACACTTCAATATAAACAACTCATTTTGCTATTGTAAAAATTTGATAGGAAAATATTGGAAAACATTTTTTGTTCGAAAAATGTTTTTTTTTCTCCACCACGTTACAGGCTCCAATAAGAACAACTTATTTTGTTATTGTACAAATTTCGATAAGAAAATTTTGAGAACATTTTTTTCCCATTGCCTTAAGGTTTCGATAAAAACAAATAAATTTGTTATTGAAAAAAATGTCGATAGCAAAATTTGGAAAAAGAAGTTTTGGAGAATATTTTTTTCCCGAAAAAAACACGGTTTCTCTTGCCCGTCTTCACTCGACGCGTAACTGAGCGGGTCCGCGACGTCTTTAATAATTAAAGTTAGACATTGGCAAGGAACCGTTTTTAACACCTTATTTAACAAATTTAATGGACTCTCTCAGACAGATCTACGAACGGACGTAAAACACTTTCGAATCTTTAGTCGACGGAATACAGAACGCGAATTCAAGTGGCATAACGACGTACAGACGAGTAGCCATTGAAATTCAAAACCAGCAGAGATCGTTTCCTACCGTGAAGGATGTGTCGATTCTGCAAATCATCTTAGTGCACGAAGGTGTGAACCTGACAAGTTACATCCTCTCCCAAAAACAAGAAATCTAATCCTTGCCCGCTCCTTCCTTCTCTGTGGCGAATGAAGTGTGGCGGTAGCTACAAGTTAGCTAAGTCAAATGTGAAATTACTTTGTCTTCTTGATTCCTTAGGAATTTTACTATCTGCCTTTTATTTCATTCTCTTTTAATTTCAATAAATTAAAATTAAACTAAAGTCAGTGCATTAGTTATTCGAAAGAAAAACCTTTTCATCATTAAAATTTAACTGTAACAGGGCAGCAGAAAAAGGAAACATCTTGAATTAATAAGATGGTAGTCACGATCCCACAAAATCAAACAAATTAATCAATTAATTTGGTAATAGTTATGTAATAGTTAAAGCTCTTTCACCGGTTCTTAATACTAAAAATTATTATCTCGTACGTAACAAGCTGATGGTGGCAGCGGTGAGATAGGAAGACACCCCTTTTTCTTTCCTGTCACGCTACCGTTTACTCGGAATTTTACAAAATCAATTTTTAATCTGCTCGATCTGTAAAATTATGGAAAAGGTTTTCACATGTTCACAAGAAATTTCGACTTATCTTTCGGAAGTGAAATTTCTATTTTGTCAGAAATATTGGGCGCTGAAGTTTTTAAAATTAATTTAAAATTCGAAAAATTCGAATTTAAAATCAAAGTGCGGAATGATATTGTTGAGTTTAACCATGTTTCCTCAGAATATACCTACCACAATTTAATTTTTATTTGATTCTGTCAATTTCGAAGTAAAACATGAGCTGCTTCTAGCTCTCTGTTTTTATTTGCATTTTTTTTGTTTACATATTTGCATTTAGCCCTTCGTTTTATTTGATTAGCAGCTTGAGTTTTTACTTATTTTTTTTACCTTAGGAAATTAAACTCTGATTTTATTGCGTAAGTTGAATTAAAATATGAGCTGCTTTTAGTTCTTGCTTTTTACTCAACTAGCAATCAGAATCTAAATTTCATTTTAGATATTTCCAATCTAATTTTTATTTCTCTAAGGTTGAATTAAAACATGAGCTGCATTTAGCTATTGATTTTTACGTAACTGCAAAAATCAGAAATTAGATCAATTCCATCTGGATAGTTACAAGCTTAATTTTTCTAGCATAAATCAAAGCCTGGGCTGTTTTAAGCCCTTGCTCTTGTTTCATGTTATGAACCACATTCATAATGTTATTTTCTGAAGAAATGTCAACTATGGGTTAATAAAACTTTGCGTCCTGCGCTAATCAGACCAAAATCTGAGCTGTTTTTAGCTCCTGGGTTTCATGGGCGTCGTGGTTCGTAAGGCATCATTACCTCTTATTTATCCAATTGAATACACAGGGTCAAGTATTTTAAGTAAATTAAATTTGTGATAATTGACGTCAGTATTTAATTTTCTTGTGACATTTAATTTTGACTATTAGAATGGCGTGCATAAATAGAAGGGTGGATATTCAAAGTCGTATAACCGTCAGTTTTTCAAAATCTTTTAAATTTGTTTTTCAAAACTCTAAGCTGATGCCGTCATTTCAGCGACAAGAGCAAGTCAAAATTCGCAATAGTTTTATTGTGAGGATTTTTCAAACATTACATTTTACATTGCATAATTAACAAAATGCGAGCGTTTTTCCGCTCTCCGTGAAAAATTGGAAATGGCGGTTATACGACTTTGAATATCCACCCTTCAATAGTCAATTAGCGAATTGATGTTAGTGCCTTAGATCACCTGAAAGAAATTCTACTATTATTTGGAGGCTAATAATCCTTTGATAGTAACATTTAGCAAACAATAGTAAGGCTTCAAGCGGCCTACATAGTTCTATTAAAAGGGGTTTAAGCGGCATAATAACAATTTAATAATCAAAATGACGTAATTGCCAAATAGCAGTCTTAAGAAGAGTTGAATATCTCATGCCAATTTAGGGTGCGAAATTATTTCCATTATTTCAGCGATCACATGTGTCAGGTTAAATTTATAACGTGTGTTTTTATGTATGCACGCTAATGTGCTGGAGTGTGCTCACAGCGTAGTAAGCAGTAGGAGAGAGATAAATAGATAGATAGAGAGAGAGAAGCGCATCCCATGCGTAACATCTCCTCTCCTCGCAAAGCAGCACATAGACAAAAGTATCATCGTGCCGGCAGAAAAGTACACGAAAGATACGAACGTGCCACTGCAAAACGCAGTTCTAGTAGCTCAAAATAGCCACTTTGAAAGTTTGAATGACGTGATTCAAT
The DNA here is from genome assembly GCA_932178445.1 of Andricus quercusramuli. Classification (NCBI taxonomy): domain Eukaryota; kingdom Metazoa; phylum Arthropoda; class Insecta; order Hymenoptera; family Cynipidae; genus Andricus; species Andricus quercusramuli. The sequence goes on along the minus strand of CAKNXH010064382.1, from coordinate 6,937 downwards.
TAATAGAAAATTATTTAGAAAATTCTAATTTTCAATAAATAATGAGAAGAATTTTTCCTGACAATTAATAACCAATGGCTGATCAATTAAATGTTTTTAAGATCCCTTTAAAAAAATCTGCTAGACGCGCAGGTAAAAAGTCGCAATCACAGCTAAAAGGAAAAGAGGCTGAGATCGAACCTCCTTCCGTGGTACAAGAATCAGACCCTCCAGTATCTCAAAACAAGCAGGTAGTTTTTGTCAACCCCCCACTCATAGATCCCATGTTGAAATTTAATAAAATTAAAAACCACGTGTGATTTCATGCGATGTTCGATTCTTTGTTTGCTAGGGCTGAAGCTCTGATGTCAGTAACCCCTCGACGTTCGGACCGGCCAACTTAAACCCTAATTTATATCACGCATGGTCTCAATTGCCCTTATATGTCGAAATATGCAGAAGGTAAAAAGGTAAAAAGGGTAAAAAGTGATACGAAGAGTTACCTGTCCTTATTGCAGTATTTCAAATGTGTTCATGATCATTATTACATATACAGTGCAATCTTCGAATAAGACCGTGCTCGGGCTTGTAGGGGAATACAATTCCGAGAAATAAGTTACCCCCACCCGCGGTCAGAAAACGCCACGGAAATTCACGGCTCAACCTCCGAATAGGACCGCTTGCACTCGATGAATGTCACGTGCAAAGTGTGGCAATCTAACATAGATTGCACAGTTTTAATCCAGTTTTTTAAATGTTGATTTCGTGCAAGTGTTATTTTGAATATTTTAAATATATTAATCGAAATAAGTGCAATATTTATTGTATTTTGAGTAAAGTAAAATGTTTTGATTGAGGAAAAATACTCAATGTGTGATTTTCAAGGGGTACTTAGCAGTATTTGAAAAAATTTTATGTGATACTATTTGTTTTAGTATTGAATTAAAAAATATTATTTTTTAACAAGGATTGCTGAATATGTTACTTTGTGTTATATGTTGTAGATGCGGTACAAAACGATCGAACGCGCAGAGCACCCGGCAATGAGTGGGCAAACAATGCCGATCATCCGAGAGTTCGGGGTGCCGAAAATAATTTAGATGGTAACATGACGACGAACCGACGAAACGCCCACATTGAGTAGAAGGATCAATTTAAGAATGACGTGCTAGACTGCTACGATGCCAGCATTATCCCTGTTCGCGGAGGCTTTATGGCGCGTATGCACACTCTGTGGTGCCAGAAACACCCAGAGCTTCAGCACGTTTCGCATCAGTCTTTGCGAAATCAAGACGACTACCTCCTGAAAAATGGACATGTACGCGGAGCACTTCCCTAACCGCTGCGTGATCAAGCTGCAGACTAAGATGAAGCGACATTACGACCAACCGCAGAAAGCAGGTACCTTCTGAGAGATGATCGCGGCTTTAGTACAAGGAGGAACATTAACATGCACGTTCATCTTAAGCCCCAAGATCTGGCTGAAACGGATGACTCCCTTCGTGGAGATATCTCGCAAGAGTCCGACCTCTGGACCATCAGTTGCTCAGATTATGGTGCTGCTAGAACTTTGGCTGATTCAAATCGAAGGCTAAAACCGATGATGGATCAAAAGACCAAAAGACGCTTGCATCAAACGAACAAAAAAATTGGATGGGCAAGAAAGAATGCGTCCCGTGTTCAATGTGTGATTGACTACATAACATCTGGTAGACCGTTTACGAAAAGGGTTCGAAAGTTCGCCCAAGAACTAAGGATCTTGAATCACACACTAAACAAGTCCAAGCTGCTGATAATCAAGCAGCATATTGTTGACAAAATACGGCTGTTATCTGACGCAAGGAGGAGAATACAGAAGAGGGAGAGATGGATCAGGGAGAATCAACAGTATCTCGCTGACCCATTGCGCCTCTTCAGCGATCTCCCTGTTTCTGTAAAAAATCCACCCAAGCCCAAGGAGGTAGAGACTTTTTGGTGAGAGGTATACGAAATCCCGAAAACACTGGAGTTAAAAGAAGATACTGACAATATCATCCGCTTCAAGGAATTTTGCGACAACCTCATAAAATCTGAGGAGAAATGTTCATCAGTCATTGCCGAAGAGGTAAAAAAGCACTTAGAGGCACGAACAACTTTTTCGCTGCTGGGCCACATTGTATCAAGAACTTTTGGTGGAAGAAGTTTACTTTTACACACCAACATTTGGCCCGCATATTCACCTCATATTTAAAGTGGGAGACGCCCATTCCGCAATGGCCGGTGTTAGGACGCACTATACTCCTGCCGAAAAAAGGCGATTTGTCCAACCCAGAGAATTACAGACCAATAACTTGTTTGAACACACTGTATAAGATCTTCACAGCTATCCTAAGCAACAAGATTGTTCGACGAATTGAGCCTGTATGGCGAGAGATGCACGAACAACGTGGCTCGAAAAAAGGTGTAGCAGGATGTCGAGAGAACCTGCTAATTGACAGGTGTGTCTGTAAAGACGCTACAGCCCATCAGCGCGTCCTGTCAATGGTCTGGATTGACTACCGGAAAGCTTTCGATTCAACCTCTCATAGACTTATCATCTGTCTGTTAGAAAGCTTGCAGGTACATTCACACATAGTGAGATGCATAGAGAGATTGATGCCTCTTTGGAAAACTAGATTTACTAACTCATCTAGAAATTATCGTCTGATAACGAACAACGTCACCTTCTAGAGGGGCGTCTTTCAAGGTGATATCATGAGCCCTTTGCATTTTTGCATCATACTTTTGCCTCTATCTCTCGCACTACGAAATTCTCCTGGATACCTCTGTGGCGACACTAATCAGCACGAGCATAAAATCACTCATGTATTTTATATAAATGACCTGGAGATCTATGCCTCTGGTAAAAGCAAACTTCAATCTGCTATAAATATCATCAAGAACTACACAGGAGAGATTAGAATGGACTTTGGTTTGGAAAAGTGTGCCAAAATTTATCTGAAAAAAGGAGAGATTAATGGCGTTCCCAAGGACCCTGATCTTGTGGATATAATTGTCATTAGACATCTTAATACTGGAGAGACCTATACGTACCTGGTCGTGCCTCAAAGCCGCATTCAGGACGTAACATCAGTGAAGGAGTCTCTCCGAAGTAGATACATGCATCTTCTTCGACAGATTTGGTCTTCCAATCTGTCGGCGTTGAACAAGGTATCTGCGACTAACATGCTTACCGTCCCGGTTCTACTCTACTCGTTTGGGGTGGTTCAATGGACGACGAACGAACTTGAGACCCTTGATGTCACCACACGTAAGATCATGCATATGCATAAAAGCTTGCATATCAATTCGTCATTTCCGCGATTATACATTTCACGCCGTCAAGGCGGACGCGGACTTCTGAATCTCCAGTGTCTTCATAACCGAATTGTTCTAAGTAAAGCTTAAATCGTTGCTAATGGTAGAGATCCGCTCCTAACGATGGTCAGGAATCACGAGATCATTGGCGAAGGAGCGTTCCTTTACAAAGCCGCGGAGCAAGCGGCCGAGACCCTTGGCCTGAATTTTAACATCAGAAGTGAGGAAAGTGCATCACTCCCTCTAGATGCTTCACGTCTAAAAGCCAGAGTAAAGAAAGCAGAGTTTGGAAAATTTTACCAAGAGCTACTCGACAAGCATATACACGGAAACTTTTACAGAAATGTAGAAAAACAGACCTTGTCGAAGGAGCAAACTTTTGCTTTCCTCAAATCATCAAGGCTCAATTCAGGTACAAAGGGTTTCATTTTTGCATGCCAGGACGGTGTCATTTCCACCTTAGCATACTGTGCCCGCATTTTATGTCGAGAAGTTCCCAGTGATAGGTGCAGAGCGTGTCATGCACACGCTGAGTACCTAGAACACATACTATCTGGGTGCCCGACCCACGACGACCAGGTCGCGACCCTGCCCTGCTGAAAGCTCCAAGGGATATAGAGTCAATTGTCCGAAATGAGAGAAAACGCGACTTTATATAAATACGCGCGCTATTCAAATTCTGAATTTAGTATGTGAATTGTGCGCGAAAAGCGCTAGTGTATAGTTTTTTGTGGCGGCATTAACGGACGTGATAGTATGCATGTTGCAATATCGGTGCTTATTCTGAAATTCCCCGAACATAACGACGATTGTGAGAGAATTTTTTCATTGGTTAAATCTCAATGGCCTGATGAACGGAACCGACTTTCGGTAAAAACTGTGTGAGAACTTATGAAAATTAAATTCAATTTTAACGAATTGAATTATAAGCAATTTCACGAATATTCACTCAAACCCAAAAACGCAAATATGTTGCATAAAATTAGTAGCAAAGCTAAATATTAGCGATTGAGTACTTTGTAGACCTGTATAGTGCTTCGGTGTACATGTATTTATTTATAAATACAATAATTTATAACTTTAATAATTAAAAATTATAATTATATTGATAAATAGATAATTAAATTATCAAACAACAATAATTATAAGAATAATGCATTATTTATACCATTTCCAATACTGATGACCTTTTTTTTACGGATCGCTTGAAAATTTGTTAACGTCCTGGTTTTTTACCCGACCCAGATGGTAACCCTACTCCTGCCGAAGACGGGCAACTTAGCTGACCCCAAGAATTACAGGCTAATAACTTGTCTGAACACACTGTATAAGATCGTCACAGCTATCTATAATTTACGATCTATCTATGAATAACGTGGTTCAAAGAAAGGCGTAGCAGGATGTCGAGAGAACTTGCTCGTCTGTAAAGACGCAGCATCCTATCAGCGATTTCTATCGAAGGCCTGGATTGATTACCGAAAGCTTTCGATTCAACCTCCCATAGACTTATCATCTGTCTGTTGGAAAGCTTGAAGGTGCATCCACGCATTGTGAGGTGCATAGAGAGATTATTGCCACTATCTCTCGCACTTCGCCATTCCGAAGGGTACCTCTGCGGTAAACTTGGAAACCGAAAGCATAAGGTCACTCATGTATTTTACATGGATGATCGTAAGATCTATGCTAGAAATCAAGGGAACTACATCTAGCTCTAAAAAATTGTCAAACAGTACACTCAAGAGATTGGAATTGAGTCCGGGTTAGAGAAATGCACTAAGGTTAATTTGAAGAAAGGAAAACTTAATGAAAACTTGATGACATCCCCGAAGATTTTCAGCTCGTTTACAGAAGCGCTATATGACACCTTTGTGCTGGGGATACCTATACATACCTGGGCGTGCCACAGAGCCGCATTCAAGACGTGCCATCTATAAAGGATACTCTCCGATGCAGATACAAACGTCTCATCCGACGAATATGGTCTTCCGAACTGTCGGCGAAGAACAAAGTATCTGCAACGAACATGCTTGCCGTCCCGGTAGTACTCTATTCATTTGGAGTAGTTCCATGGACGAAAGACGAGCTCAGATCCCTCGTTATCGGGTCCCGAAAGGTTCTGCACATGAACAAAAGCATGCACCTTAAGTCTTCTGTTCCACTACAATCCATCTCACGCCGTCAAGGTGGTCGCAGAATACTGAATCTTGAATGTCTCCACAATAGGATTATTCTGGGTATAGCACATATAGTCGCAAATGGACAAGACCCTCTTATTAAAATGGTTAGGAAACACGAAGAAGTGGGCAGAGGGGCGTTTCTGTACAAAGCAGCGGAGGAAGCTGCTGAAAAACTCAGCCTTGACTTCAATATCAGGGGTGAGCAAAATGCATCAAATCTTTTCCATCTTGAATACTCACTTCTGAAGGCCCGGATTAAGAAAGCACAGCAGAAAAACTTCCGCGAACAGCTCCTCGACAAGAGGATGCACGGCGTCTTCCACAGAAATGTGGAAGATCCGTCGGTGTCTTATGAGCTAACGTTTGCTTTCTTTAGATCACCCGGATTGAAGTCGGGCACGGAGGGCTTCATTGTGGCATGTCAAGACGTTGTCATTTACATTCTAGCATACCGTCGCCACATTTTAGCCAAGATATTTCCGATGATAGATGCAGAGCGTGTCATGCACACCCCGTGCATATAGGATACATGCTATCTTGTTGTCCAAGTCGTGCTGGAACGACCTACATCCAAAGGCACAATGTGGCACCAAGAGTGCTTTATTACCATCTCTGTCACTCTTACGGCAGCATTAGTCTTGATCATCGGCACTCTTGGAGGTGCCAAGGTTTCACTGGTTAATTGCCTGAAAAGCATCCCTGCGTGTCAACAGAATGCAGAGACACTTGCGGGGAAAATGCAGAAGGCGGTCTCTTTGGGTCGCTCCGTGTCCTCAGGGTGCACGAGACTTTTGCTGAATCATCGTATTGAATTTGTCGCAGACTGTAACTACCTACCTCACGGTCGTGAGACGTGGTTACAGCTGAAATTTTACCGCGCGTTCGCTGGGAGCGGATGCATTTTTTCAGATTAGTACCCGCTCCGGACGAAATTCTCCGGTTGTTCTTAGCATGAACTTTTCATTATATAAACCGTCCGCAAGAACCCGCAACGTGTGCTCGCACTATACCAGCACGAAATGCTATCTGCACGACGCGACGCACCTGTACGCACATATAGACGCATCTGCGTCATCGCTTGCAACCAAACTTAGTAGTTTAACTTTTACCCACACAGTTGAATTTTCCATTGAAAAGAATCAGTTCTCAACAAAATAGTTAAACTCTCAACCAAAGAGATGAATTTCCACAAAAATATGAATCTTCAAGAAAAAAAGAAAAAGATGATTGAACAAAGTAGTTCAACCATATTTTTCAAACAAAATAGTTGAAATTCAGTTGAATATATATATATATATATATATATATATATATATATATCCACAGGGTGTCCCAGTACTCAAAAAGCATATTTGTATTTTTGAATTCTAACAAAAAAATGGCGTCGAAAATAATTACAAAAAAATTGTTCTAAAGTTAATAATTACCGAGTTATTAACAATTAA
>CAKNXH010064381.1:35103-75490 GCA_932178445.1 Andricus quercusramuli | reverse complement strand
TCAGTTGGGTAAAGTTGGGACATATGGACACTTTGATAAAGTTTCATGTCTAGTTTGGTAAGACGAAATTCGGTAATACTTCATTAATAAACATGAAAGTGCGACAAACTGACACGAATATCTTCTGAACTGTACTTTAATTAATACTGTATTTGGTAGTTGACATTTTAATGCACATAATTGTAAAATATATCAAACTTCAGATAAAGATTACTGAACAATTGGGTAAAACGCGGTCGAGGGCTTGGTACAAAATATAAGTGGGTTTACAGAAAAGGCATGAAGGAGTCACTGACGCTCGAGAAACTTTAACTGGCAGTTTGGTAAACCGTAACCTTCTGTGAATCAAAAAAACAAACTTATACACAGTCAACAGCATACACTCACATACACATGAGTCAGTTACAGCCAATCAGAATACAATTTCATTACAAATACACTGACGACACGTAAACCTTTTCAAACACATATAACATACATATAAATAACCCTAATATAATACTACACATATATAAGACGCTTTCGACGTAACTACGCTGACGCACGCTTCACATTGAGAGGAGAAATTTGGAACTTCCTTATATACTAACTAGAGGAATTGATTCAGCGCTTGTGAGAAACGACCAGTGCCGTGACTAAAGTTTTCATAAAAAGATTTATATTATAAGATCTATATTTTTTGGAATATGTATTTTGTAATTGCCACTTCTGAGTAATTTTCCACCTTTTCTTTGGATATTAACTTGATTCTAATATTATCTGAGTAAGGTATTAAAATGATATCAAAGCACAATTCAATAAAGTTTCCAAATTTTGGACGACTTCGTTTAGAAATAATAAATAAAAAAGTATGCAAAATGTCTTGCTACGCACCTATTTGAAGCTACAAATTTAAAATGAAAAATTGTCAAATCATATTTAAACCATTTTTTAAATATGTGAAATTTACAGATGTTACTTATATTAACTTGGAAAAGATAAAAATTAAAAGTAGAGTTAAATATTCTTCCGTTAAGGATGTTCAAAATCTCTTTAAAGTCTGTCCCACAGGTGTTTTGCGTAAAATTCATATACATCACAAATACGTTCCTTGATATTTTATTTTTATATTTTCATACCCTCTCGGGTAATCCTTCATTTTTAAAAAATATTTGAGGCCGTTTGAAAATTTTGTTGTTTTCGAAAATCATATTATCTAAAATTGTCAACTTCACGGCAATCACTCATAAAATATGTAAATATAAAAAATTAAAGATCTTTACACAAAATGTGATTTACTTAACTTTTTCTCTCTTACACCACTTTTAAAATTTATGCTCTTCAATTCTTCATTTCTGTTATTTGACTTTTCATTACTTGAAGTTGTTTTGTATCTTTTTAAAAATCAGTTCTTTTAACTTTGGTCTTTGTAACTATTTAATACAATAAAAGGATGTAATCAAATACAAAGATTTAAATTTTCGTATGATTGATCACAGTTTATCGAGATAAAATCACACTATCGTTCGAATTTGGATATATCCTTTCACCACAATGTCAGGTAGAATTTTAGAGAATTTTTAAGCCAATAAAACGTGTTTTCAAAAAAATTGCACTTACATGGTTATGACATGTAGTTATTTGCACAACTATTTCTGTTTTTGCATCTGCTTTAGGCGAAATACGTCATTTGCATTTCATTTTAATTTACAAAAGCTCACTCCATTTCCCGAAAGTTTCTTTACAATTATATTCGTCTCGTTTTCGTAGAAATTATTTTATTTAAAAATAATACGTACAACTCTTTTATTTAGTCATGTTTTAAATAAAACAATTTTCTATATGATATTTAATAAAAACGTGATGAATACAATTGTAAAGGACCTTTCAAGGAGTAGAATGAGCTTTTAAAAATTTTAATCGAATTAAAATCATATGAATTTTACCCAAAGCGATTTGTGCTTTTTGAATATTCATTACTTTTAAGCAATTAAATTAAAACTTTCAAATTGGCTAATAAATTATTGAAAATATTACACATGTTTCATATTAGTACTTTTCGCTGGGTGAAAAAAAATATTATAAAATCAAAACATTTCAAAGACTTGAAATTTATTTGAAATTTTAGGTTGTGTAATTTTTTTAAACTGGAAATTAGCATTTTTAAACAAGAATCATCAAGATTTCTGATTTTTAACAATTGTAGGTTAGGTTAACGATTTATACCAAAAACTGGTATTGTGAAAAAATCACTATAGTTCAAATAGGATAGCAAATTTTTGAATAGTTTCAAATAATATTAACGTTCTTCACAAAAAATCGATCATCTTGCAAAAAAGTCATTGGATTTTGGAACAGATTTACAATTCTTAATAATTTTCTGTTATTTTATGTTTGTGTTTTTCATTGAGAATTATTAGTATTTTTAATAAAAAATTATTAGATTTCAAAGAACATGTACCATTTTTCAACAACTATAGCTTATGTTGACCTGTTTTATCTAAAATCGTTATTTTTGACAAATCATTAAATTTAAAACCAATGACTTTGTTTAAAATAAATTATATTTATAAAATTTCCAAGAAGTTTTAGAACTTTTCAACCATTTCAGGTTATGTTGCTGTTTAAGACCAAGAATTTTGAGTGAAAAAACGGTATTTTTAATGAAAAATCATTTGATTTCAAAGAAGATTAAAACTTTTGTTTCATTATAGGTTTTAGGCTAGTGATTTTCACCGGCAATTTTGATATAGGCTTCAAAGAAGATTTACAATTTTGGAACGATTTAAGGTTATGTTAACCCTTTTTACCAGAAATCGGTTATTTAAAATTAAATTCATTTTACTTAAAAATTAAACTTAGGATTATGAACAACTTTAGGTTATATTAGTTTTTTTTTCGTCGGAAATTAGCATATATTGTATAAAAATATTATATATATATATTAATTGTGACTTTCTTTGAGAATGTACACAATGGTGATCCTTATCAGTATATTTGATTATATCTGCAAAAATTACATAATTTCTTGTAGGTACGCAATGCACAATTGAAAGAGTTACTTTTTGGTTAATACCGCAGTTGACAAATTATATAAAATGTTATTATGATTAATCAAATTATATACAAATTTCTGTAAAAATGAAATTTTTTCCAATTACACTGAGTAAAAATACAAAATTATTTAAAACATTGTTGTTGAATAATTATTCATATATTCTTTAAAGATTTTTACGATGTAGATTTGGCAAAAACTTTTATTACACTGTATGGTAAAAAAATATTTTAAAAAATATGAAAAAAGATTTTAGCAAAAGAATTCTCAAAAAAATTATATAGCGACGTAAATTTAATGAAAAGTTTTTATTCGATTTTTCGTATGAGAAATTTCAGTTTAAGAAATTGTTTTTAAAAATTTGTTATTTCTTATTTTTGAAACTGAATTTTCTGTTATCAATACAAAACTTTGCAAAATTATACTATAGTAAGAGTTGTGGTAAAAAGATTTTTTTCCAAACCTCATTTATTGACACAATAATTTAAAAACAAAATTCAATGAAATCTAAGTTCATATTTAGATCAAATTTTAACAGAGTATTGATTTCTTTAACCTTCTAGTATTTATATTTAAAAAAAATTGTATCATGCAATAGGAAAAATATATACTTTCTTTTTTTTTCGTGATACCGCGAATTTCAATTTTGATTTTCTCGGAACAGGATTATTTTTTTGGATCGAAGCTTTCTTATTCTCATTGAAATATAATTTTTTCATCCCACTAAATGAAAAAAAAAACTACAAATTTTGTAAGGAAAACACTAACATGGCAAAAAGCACTGAAATAGCATCACTAAGGCTTACGCCAGAGGCGTCAATTTCGATCCATGGTAACCAACTTTGTAATAACCTTCCTAAATCAACTCCAACTTTATTTTGCAATTGTAGAACTATTATGCATTATCCAATACTAAATGCCAACGAGAACTATGAATAGGTTGAAAATTGAACAACTTATTCATAATTTAAAAAATGGTAAATATCTTCGAGGTGCTTAATACTTTTATACGATCCTGCAAGATTTGGGAAGTGGTGGGAGATGCTGGGCGACTGCGACTCGAATGTCGGTTTACCAAACTGTCGAATAAAGTCTAACGTAGCAAAAATTAAAATCTATTCCACAGCGGATAAACTTTCATGCAATGTGGTGGAAACAGTCACATATCAAAAATCAATGTTTCTCTAGAATTCATTTTAAACTTTACCAAACTTTCGAGTATATAATACATTTTTTACTTAGAAACATTCACCGAAATTTGTCATTCTATAACCGATTTTAAGGGAAGCATTAACATTGCATAATTTAAAGTTTGCTTGACTTTACATTTGCAAACTTTACTCAACTAATATGAAATTTTATCCAATTTTTCCTCAATGTATGACAGAATAGTTCTCAATAATTACACGACGTGCATTAATGTTTACTTTTGAAAATATTTACTGTACATTTGGAAACTTTAATCTGCGCTATTAAAGTTTACCGAACTGCCATGTATTATTTAACCTTTTGCACGTCACAAATTATTACAATAATGTCAAACATTCTCCTTTTAGTCCATATATCCCAATTTTACTCAAAAGTTTGGTAAAGTTTCCTAACCAAATTTTCTCCGTGTAGGTAGTCTATTCACTAGCGACGGAAAAATAGATGGGGAATTAGATAGGCGCATAAATAAGGGTAAGCAGGTTATCGGTAGAGCAAGGTCCATCCTCACAAATAAAAACATATCAAAAAAAGCTAAAATGGCCATACATAACTCTATTTTCGTACCGACTGTACTATACGGTAGCGAGACATGGACCTGTCAAGAAAAGGACAGGAGTAAAATCAACGCGATCGGCATGAAACCTCTGCGCATAATATGCGGAAAAACACTGGTGGACAAAGTCCGAAACGAGATAATCCTCAAAGAATGTGGTACAGGAGACACGCTAGTTGACATATGGGAAAGAAATCAGTTAAGATGGTTCGGACATCTTGAAAGAATGAAAAATGAACGACTGACGAAGCAAGTATATAAAGGTAAAGTAAATGGCAGAATGCCCAGAGGTAGACCGCCGAAAGAATGGTTAGAATTTTTAAATGAGACATTGATCCGAAGAGACATAAGAAGTCATAGGAACAGAAGAGCTTGCATGAAGAAATGCATGGACGTAAATGAAGCTAGAGTAGTATGCCAGGACAGAAATATGTGGCGACAAATAATTTATAAGCAGAGTGACAATAGAGTGAATGATGCCGGAAACAAAGACCTTGGATACTAATGGGCCCAAGTGGGGAACCATACATAACAATTCTGTGAGGCTCCTCACTTGGGGTGATCGCTAGAGAGATTGATCAACAACCTGGGTCGGAGCAGTGTTGCGGAGTGAACGTGTTATTTGAATAAATAACACGAAAACTCCAGATCAATCTAAAATATCTATACCATAACACATATACCTATATACCTATCTACCCTATACCATATAACGACCTACCTCACACCTATATACCTATCCCACTACTTTCCAACCGAGCAAGTCACGCCTACCCCGAAAGGGAAATGGCTTAATGGTATAATAATAATAATAATAATAATCCATTTCACATTTAAGTTTAAAGGGTGAGTCTAATGAGGTGATTCAAGAAACTTAATGAGTAAATAGTGCCATTCTCGGCAAATCTACACGGAATAGGGTAATTTAACACGAAAAAGGGGGAAAATAGTGGAAAGATTAAACAATTCTTTTTACATTTAGAAAAGAAGAAATAATTTTTTTATCAGAAATAGAATTTTTTTGATTTAATTCAAATTTTTCTTATTTAAACAATGGTGTATTTGGATCAAATAAATTTTACTTGAATCAAACAAATATTTGTTTAATTCAATAAAATATTTATTCGGCCCTAAAGAAACAATTTGTAGGATTCAAACGAACATTTTTCTGTGTGAAGAATTTTTTTTCAACTGGATATTCTAGGGTTTTAAGAAATTCATTCATGGCGATATAAAAAAGCACGAGAAAATATAAAATTAGTTAAATAAACAATTTTTATGTTTTAAATTATTCTCATAATCAAGAATATTTCCTCTCCTAAAAAATCGTTTATAATTATTCCATCCTTAGGGCGGTCCAAAAAAATTATTTTTCTTATTTTTTCAAGTCTCACCCCTTCATTTTTTGTCTTTTGGTGAAAAGAAAATTCCTAATTTTTTGAGAATTTTAAAAAAATGTTTAGGGGTAGGGAATGACCTTTAAAGTACTCCAAAGTGTTGAAAATTCAGTAGGTCCCGAGGTAGGTCCTTAAATTTCAAAAAAAATCGTAAAAACTTTACGTCGATGATGTAAAACTACCATGTGAGCAGTACAAAGCCAGACATTTTTTTTTTAATTTATTTTACCCCCAACTTTGCCAAAACTCACCCCATAAGACACTAAAAAGAAATGTTTGAGTGTCTTTCCTGAATTTTTTTTTAAGTAAAATGAAAATTTAAGTGGTAAATTATATAAAAAATTTTATTATACAAATATAAAAAATAGTGCCCCTGAAATAAACATTTTCCCCTTTTCATCCTTGGTAATTCATAAAAAATTACACTTCTTTCTTTAAAGCTGATGGTTGAAAATATTTAATATAAATTTCTTTATATTGAAAGAAAAAGTTTTTTAAAAAATGTAGTTTTTTATGGATTTTTAAGGGTGAAAAGGGGAAAAATGTTTATTTTAAAGGCACTATTTTTCATATTTGTATAATAAAATTTTTTATATTTTGTCACTTAGATTTTCATTTTACTTTCATAAAATTCAAAAAAGAAACTCAAAAATTACTTTTTAGTGTCTTCAGGAGTGAGTTTTGACAAAGTTGGAGGTAAATTAAATCTTTAAAAATATTTCAGGCTTCATACTGCTCACATGGTAGTTTTACATAATCTTTTTAAAGTTTTTAAGATTCTTTTTTAAATTCAAGGACTTACTGAAATTTTAACACTTTGGAGTACTTAAAAGGTCGTGCCCTACCTCTAAAAAATTTTTTTTTTAATCTCAACAAATTGGGAAATTTTTTTTCACAAAAAGACACAAAATAAGGGGGTGTTACTTTAAAAATCAAGAAAAGAATTTTTTAGGACCACCATAATCCTTACTATCAATCATATTTTGAATTTAAATTGGAAACAACACTCTTCAATGCTGTCAAATTTGTAGAATTTCCTCATTTTCTATAAAATTGTTTAAATCTGTAAACAATTCCTTAAAATCCCTTGAAATCGTGAAAATCCATACAAATAAATAGGAATGATTTGAAATTTGTTTGATTTAAATTAAATTTAAATTATTTAATAAATTTATCTGATAAACCCGTTGAAATAAAATGTTTAAACTTTCACGTCCCTTGATTTTTATTGTCTAATATTAAAACAAAAACGTATTTAAAAATCCATAACAGACAATTTTTTAATTTTTACTTCTCAAATTTTCTGAAACAAAATTTCTTGAAATACTTTGGGATCTTTTCAAACATAAAATCTTTAAAATCCTCAAAATTTTTTTGTATGGCCTTCATATCCCTTGAAATTGTTGAAATCCATAAAAAAGCCTTCAAATAAAATTTATTTTATTCTTCTGAGTTCTCTAGAAATTCGTTAAAACCCCTTTAAAAACCTTCAAATCTTTGAAAATCGTAAAATTGAAAAAAAAGTGTAAATTAAAATTATGCGCGCAAAGCGCGTTCACGACGTTCACTAATAAACAATTTTTAATCAAAAATTATTTTTATTGTAAAATTATTAAATAAAAATCACTATTTTTGGTTTTATTTCGGTCTCAAAGAAATTATAATGATTAATTTTATTACGAAATCTTCAAAAACATATATTTTGTTATGAATTTTTTGAAAACTTGAATTATTTTTTAAAAATTTCAAAACTTCAATATTTTTCGAAATGATTCCAACTTTTCTTTAACAAATTTTGAAATCCTGAAAAAGAAAAAACTACATTAAAATCTCGCAGATTCTTTTTTGACAATTTTAAAAATCTTTTAAAACGTTAAAAAAATTTTTTTATTATTCTCCAAGAACTAATTCAATATTAAATAAGATAGATAATTGAATAAAATAAGAAGTTTTTAAGCTTTTTGATCGAAATCTTCAAAAATTTACCTTTTTTCGAGCCTTTTTTTAAATGAGTTGAAATGTTTTCAAGTTTTAAATTATTTTTTAATGTTCTCAAAACTTTTAAACATCTCTTAAACTTACCGGAATTTTTTTTTTAATTAATCATTGTTTAATTGTTATTTATGAATCAAAATACAACACTTTCACTTACGAATACAAAATTTAAATAATGAAACAATTTAAATTTCAAGTCTCAAAGTTTCAAATTGTTTAATTTTAAATATTTAATTTATAATTGCTCATTTTAAATGAACAGTCAAATATGGTTACATATTAAAAGAATTGTCAACTTTTGTATTAAAAAATTTCAAAATGAATAGGTTAAAAATTAAATCTTTTAGACTGAAATAATATCTGAATAGGATTTGAAATTGAATAAAATCTTTTATGAATCTATTAATTTTAAGTTATTTTAAAACTGAAAATAGTTTATAAAGTTTCAATCATTGCCGTTTAAACTTGTTTGATTAATAAGGCTTTCGAATTGAAACATTTCAAATTTCCAAAAATTAATTTTTTAATTTGGAACAGATTCAAAATTGTCTTATAAAATCAATTACAGTTCAGTTTTTAATACTCGGAACTACAGCTCAATTTTCAAAATCATTATTTGATTTATATCATACGAAACAGATCTTTTGAAATCGTGTTATGTTAGGAACAATTTATATTCTTTTAAATTAACTAAATTGATGATATTTTATTTCTTTTAAAGATTTTTTAAAGTGATTTTTTCAGGAAGAGACTTTGAAGCATAATTAAGCACCTTTAAAATTAAATTTCTCCATTCATAATTTTTAGATTCCTCAACTTCATAAAAATTATTCGTATAAGCATAAATAATTCAAAAAATTCTTTTGTCATTATTTTGGGGACATGTGGTCGAGTGGAAATTTCACCTATAATTTAGACTTAATTGTCATTAAAAATTGAATTTATTATAAAAAAAATGCTGAATATTATTAATCTGATAGAAAATGTTGTAAAAAAGTTATAAAAATTGTACACAGTAAAGATCCTACTTAGGGACATTTTATTTCAATGAGGGCGAGTTTACTGACCTAACTTCCCTTCCGTTTTTTCTGAGAAGAGGGAAAAAGTGGAGCAAATCCCCTAAATCTTCGACATCCTATATTCTACCGATTTGCCACTGACACAACCTCCTTTCAACAACATCTGCGAGAAACTGAATTTTTATGGTCTCCCTACTCACATTTCAGTATCAGTTTTACCCATATTTCACCCTATTTCTATCAAAGTCAATTTTGAATAATATATAATGTCTATACAAATTTTAGATAAAAAAAGTTTTTTTTACTTACACAATCATGGTAATAAATAAAGATTCTTTGACGTACCTGAAACAAAAAAAGAGAACAATATTTAATCATTCATATTCATAGAGTATATCTCACTATATTTAAGAAATTAAACACATTTTGTATCTAGAATTTATAACAGAATTTTTTTTTTTTTTAGAAAAAAAACTGACTCAGATATTTTCAAATTTTTTAAAACTGCTTTAGTAGTGTCGGGAAGTTTTTAAGCCTTCTGAAATTTTCGAAGTTTATTCTATGGGTGCAAAATTTGTAGAAAAATTTACTTTGTGTTTTTGTTAATTAATTATTTTAATCAAAATTTTTAATCCTCAATTTAGCACTTCAAAGTCTCGGGAGCAGATTCTTATTTTATTTTTTCAAATGAAAATTCGATTTTTAATCATCGTAGAAAGTTAAAAAAACGTTTATCTCAAACGGAAAACAATCCCTTTCCATTTTCCTCAATTGCAAAAATATATTATTTAGAAAAGTGCTATTAAGCCGGAAATTTTTAAAAGCTTTAAAAATTTATTCTATGGTGTAAAAACTGTAGAATTTTGTTTCTGTACTGTTTTGAGTAGCAAGTAAGGAAATAAAATTGAAAATGACGAAAAAAAATTCCTGCTGAATTATTTTCTAATGAAGAAAAAATGACTTCTATTGCATTCGGTTGAATGCAATAGAATCATTATATTTTCGAACAAAACAATTGTTTACTTGTCATTTTCGTTAAATTTCTCATTTTTAATCATTTTTAATCATTTTTAAACTGCTATTACCAATCACACAAATTTTATTTACAGAAAATGAAATAATTGCTTGCTATTCTAATTTAAACTAAACAGGTCTCAGGAGGAAAGATTTCAATTATTTAAAAATCAATGTTAATCTAGTCGAATCCAAAAAGTCATGTTTTCTTCATTAAAAAAGAAGTCCTGTATTCAGGAAAAAATTGTTTAATGGTTTTTAATTTTATATTGTTGCTACCTACAATACTACGCAAAAATATTTTTATATAGTTTTTGAACCTACAGAATAAATTATAAAAATTTTAAGAATTTCCCGGCACCACTAAATTCTTTTTTGATTTGAAATAATTCCAATGAGTTTTTGTCACTAAGAGAAACGAATTTAAGGGTACCGTTTACAAAAATTAAAGTTTCAAGCCAAAGAGACAAACTTTCAACAAAATAGTTGAATTGTTGACCAAATAGTTAAATTTACAACAAAATGGTCGAATTTTCAAACAAAAAGATTAAACTACAAAAAAAAAGTTGCCTTTTCAACCAAATAGTTGAATTTCAAAGCTTAGAAAAATGAATTTTTTAGAAGACAGTTGAGTTTTCAGCCCGAAAAGTTAATTTTCAACCAAGAAAGATGAATTTCCAGCCAAGAAACATAACTTTTCTGTTAGAAAAGATAAATTTTCGATCCAAAAGGACGAGTTTTCTATCCAAAAAACGAATGTTCAACAAAACAGTTAAATTTTCAACAACAAAAAAATACTTTCCAATTAAATAATTAAATCTTAAACCAATTAGTAGAATTTCAACCAAAATAGATGAATTCTGAACCAAAAATAGAAAAGAATAAAAGAATTTTCAATCCAGAAGTACAAATTTTCAACAGATGGTCGAATTTTCAAACAAAAAATATTAAACTTCAACCAAAAACAGATGCATTTTCACATAAATAGTGAAATTTTCAAGACAAAAGGGATAAATGCTTAACGAAACATTTCAGGTTTCGAGCGAGAAATATAACCGTAGATTTTTTTATTTAAAAAATTAGCTTTCAACTAAAAATTATAATTTTCAAACCAAAAATGGAATATTAGAATTTTTAGTTCAAAACATTAACTATCAACAAACTAGTTCTTTTTTCTACAAAAAAGATGAAGCTTCAGCTGATAAAATCGTTTTTTAACAAAGCAATTCAACTTTCAATTAAGTTATTTAGGTTTAAAACACTATTTAATTTTTGGTTGATAAAAATAAAACTAACTAGTTGAAAATACATCTTTTTAGGTTCAAAATTTTCAGTTAAAAAAATTACTTTTCGACTGGAATATCTTAATTTTTTAAATTTTCAATCAAAAAGTTGAATTTTTAACAAAAGAGTTCCACTTTCAACCAGTTTAGTTTTGTTTTCAACCAAAAAGAAAAATTTTCAAACAAGAATATTAAATTTCAAACAAAAAAATTAATTATATACAAAAAAAGACGATTTTTCAACAAAACACATGAATTATTAACGAAATAGTTGAATTTTCATCTAAAAAATACCAATTTTCAACCAAAAATGAAATAGTTAAATATTCAGTTGAAAAAAAAATTAATTTTCATACAGCAACAGTTGGATTTTAAACTAAAAAAAAAACGGAATTTTCAATTAAAGTGATAAATCCTCAACGGGAATAGAAAGAAAAGACATTATTTTTTATGAAAAAAGTTTGAAATTTGAAATAACATTTTAATATTTTAACAGTAGTTTTAGAAATAGAATTTCTTCTTACTCCGCTTTTTACCATTTTTTTTAAAATGGTTGTATTTTAATAAACCGTGACTTTTTTTCGAAGAAAAAGTCCCCTGCAACTTTATTATTCCCCACTTTGAAAATAAGTGAATAATCTTCAAATACAATTATTTGTTTAAAAAATGTTTTCTTAAAAAAAAGGGTTCAAACGGTTTCAGCCATAGAAAAATTTCCTTCCCAAGATGGAAAAAATACAGTTGCAGTAGAGAATGTTTTCCCCGTATAAAATAAACCATAAATTATTTTTCAAATAATCTGTATTATCATTAGAGAATAACAGAAAATATTCAACTTCTTTTCAGACTAGATGGAGCTATGAAAGAAAAATTATTTTGAATCATTTTTTTCTGAAAAAAGATCTTCTCCTTTCGCTCCCCTGGAAATTGAACCACAGAACTATTGATTTCCGGTCAGGTGCTTTCCCATTAAGCTACTAGAGAGATCGAGAGAAGAAACTTTTTTCAGAAATACACGCATTATTTTGCTAGATGGTACAAATCAAATTTTTCAAGGAATCTGTATTATCATTAGAGAATAACAAAAAATATTTAACGTCTTTTCAGACTAAATGAAGCTATGCATGAAAAATTATTTTAAATAATTTTTTCTGATAAAAGATGTTCTGCTTTCGCTCTGCTGGGAATCGAACCAAAGAACTACTGATATCAGGTCCGGTGCTTCCCCATTAAGCTACTAGAGAGATCGAGAGAAGAAACTTTTTTCAGAAATACACGCATTATTTTTCCAGATGGTACAAATCGAATTTTTCAAGGAATCTGTATTATCATTAGAGAATAACAAAAAATATTTAACGTCTTTTCAGACTAAATGAAGCTATACATGAAAAATTATTTTAAATCATTTTTTCTGAAAAAAGATGTTCTGCTTTCGCTCTGCTGGGAATCGAACCACAGAACTACTGATATCAGGTCCGGTGCTTCTCCATTAAGCTACTAGAGAGATCGAGAGAAGAAACTTTTTTCAGAAATACACGCATTATTTGGCTAGATGGTACAAATCAGATTTTTCAAGGAATCTGTATTATCATTAGAGAAAAACAGAAAATATTTAACGTATTTTCAGACTAAATGAAGCTATGCATGAAAAATTATTTTAAATAATTTTTTCTGGAAAAAGATTTTCTGCTTTCGCTCCGCTGGGAATCGAACCAAAGAACTACTGATTTCCGGTCAGGTGCTTTCCCATCAGGCTACTAGAGAGATCGAGATAATAAACTTCTTTCAGAAATACACGCATTATTTTCCTAGATGGTACAAATCAAAATTTTCAAGGAATCTGTATTATCATTAGAGAATAATAGAAAATATTTAACGTGTTTTCAGACTAAATGAAGCTATGCATGAAAAATTATTTTTGATAATTTTTTTCTGAAAAAAGATCTCCTTTTGACTTGCTGGGAATCGAACCACAGAACTACTAGTTTCCGGCCAGTTGCTTTCCTATTAAGCTACTACTTAGATCGAGAGAAGAAACTTTTTTTCAGAAATACACGCATTATTTTTCCAGATGGTACAAATCAAATTTTGCAAGGAATCTGTATAATCATTAGAGAATAACAGAAAATATTTAACTTCTTTTCAGACTAGATAGAGTTATAAAAGAAAAATTATTTTAAATAATTTATTCTGATAAAAGATCTTCTTCTTTCGCTCTGCTGGGAATCGAACCACAGAACTACTGATTTCAGGTCCGATGCTTTCCGATTAAGCTACTAGAGAGATCGAGAGAAGAAACTTTTTTCAGAGATACACGCATTATTTTGCATTATTTTGATCAATAATTAGTATTCAGCAATTTTTTTAAAGTGGTAAGAAGCAATATTAAGAACATATTCAATTGCAAAAAGCATTGTTAAAATAAATTCGGGGTTGTAAGTTTTAAAATTTTGTCATTAAAAATATTTTTTATTTGAATTTATGTCCTCAGTAATATTATTTAGATTCTTAAAATCATTTTAAAAAATTATTTTTCAAAAATACGAGAAAAAGGGGAAACTTCTCGAAAACAGGAGAAAAAAGAATTTTCTAAATCTAAACATTCTGTTTTCTAAAGCTTAATCCACATGACTTTCCTTTATCCTTCTCTAAGCAAAATTTGGCTAGAACTCCTCTATCTCCTGTCATAAATAACTCAAAGGCCTATTTGAAAAAAAGAGATCTGAACCACGATATTCCAGAAAATCAAATAAAAAACGTGACATCATTTGGGGATTGGCATAGGCTTAAGGTGGTGTTATAAAACACCGATAACTCTACTGTGAATCGATGCCCATGTCCCTCTCACGCCAGCTGATAAAGCATGTCAATGAACAAAATCATGAAAAAGTCCACTAACTTCCCGTCCCAAGAGAGCACTGACAATCACGTTGCGCTTCGTGCTTATGTTCGAAAGAGCGTGTTTTGCACAAAATAAATCGCGCCACCATTCGTAGTTCAAATCGATATAAAAGCTCTGTTTGGGCCGCTGTTTGCACAAATGTCCATAGGAAGATACAACATTTGCTCTACACAGGGCTCGGAACGGGTTACTTTTTAGTAACTTAGTTACTTTTCCGATCCGCGGTTACAAAAAAGTTACTTATTTAATGAGAAGGTTACTTATTTAATGAGATGTTTACTTATTTAATGAGAAGGTTACTTATTTAATGAGAAGGTTACTTATTTAATGAGAATGTTACTTATTTAATGAAAAGGTTACTTTTGGTTACATTTTTAGCCCGAAATAACGAAATGAATAAATTCATTGATCGTATTATGTAAAAACTTGTGAAAAATGTAAAAATTCACATTTTTTCAATAAATTTGGCACTTTAGAGCCGGGAAAATTAGGGAATAACAATAAAGTAATTAGTTCGCATTCAAAATATGTAAAAAGGGCTATCATTTAAATTATTATGAATCCTGATGAAAAGGCAGTTTAGCTAAAATTGCTAGTTTTTAAATTTAAATCTTTTTTGTTAAAATATCGAACTAGTGTATTACATTTTTCGATGAGAGTTTATCTTCTTTGGTTGAAATTCGGTTAAAAGTTGAAACGGTTTTTATTAAAACTTTTTTTGTTGTTGAAAAATCATCATTTTGTTTTAAAATACATAATTTAATTTGAAAATTCATCCTTTTGGTTAGAAATATACTTATTTTGTTGCAAATTCGCCTTTTTCGGTTAAAGATTCCCCTGTTTTCGTAAAAAAAAACTATTTGGTTGACAGATAACTTTTTTGTCAAAAATCCACATTTACTGGTTGAAAATTCCACTGTTTTGTAAAAATTGGACTTTTTGGCTTAAAAAATCAACAATTTGGTTGAAATAACCTATTTTGTTGAAAATCGTATTTTTTAATGAATTCTAATGTTTGATATGTTAAATTAAATCTTTTTTGGTTATTATATCAATTATTAAATTTTTCGTTAACAATTTATCCTTTTTGGTCAAAAAAATTCAACCATTTTGTTAAAAGTTGAACTACTTTCTTAAACATATATTTTTTGTTGAAGATTCATGACTTTTGTGGAATGGTGGTGACTGACCGGGAAAGAGGAATTTATTATTTAAAAAACCGGGAATTTACTTCTGATCGTAGTAAAATTCAAGTTTTCATTATTTTAATAATTTTTGTCAATTTACAAAAATTTCTACTTTATTTACAGTCACAGGGCATATTAGTGTGTTTATTAGGTTGCGGATTTATTTACTTATTTACGGTTTATAGTTCCTAGATTTTTCAGATTATCTCACTTTACTCTGATTAAATCATAATATACTATTGAATTTTTATTATTTTCCATTATAAGACAAACCTTTGCAATTTTTTGCTCTGATCCTGACATGGAACAGAGAATTTTAAAAATTAGTTATCGTTTTTATTTTAGGACATTTTTTGACTAAAAATTCAATTATTCAATTTTTGGTTCAAAAATGATCTTTTTAGTTGAAAATTCATCTCTTTATTCAAAAATTCAACTATTCTAGTTAAAGATTCATCATTTCAGTTGAAAATTCATCTTTCTGGTTCAAAAATACACTATTCCAGATAAATATTTACTATTGCAGTTAAAAATTCATCATTTGTTTGAGAATGTAACTTTTTTTTTAAAGTTAGCTTTTTGTTGAGAGAATTTTTAATCTTCTTGGTGACTAAATCATCCTTTTGGTTGGAAATTTCTTTAAAATTCAAATATTTGGTTGAAAATCTGAAGATTGATCTTTTTGGTTGAAAATTATTTTTTTTTTATTTAGAATTCATTTTTGAAACTGGAAATATAACTTCCATTTTTTGTCGAAAATTTATCTTTTCTGATAGAAATTTAATCATCTTCGTTGAAAATTATACTATTTCATTGATAATTTACTTTATTTTATTGTAAATTAATTTTTTCACTGAAAATTTAACTATTCTATTTGAAAATACGTCTTTTTTAAGAAAAAGTACTCTCATAAGTTGAAATTTCACCTTTTTGGTTAAAAATTAATTTCTTTGGTTGAAAATTCGTTTGTTCTTTGTTTGGAAATTTATTTTTCTGATTGAAAATCATCCTACTTTATTTTTGGAAGGAAATTGATCTTTTTCGTTTAAGATGCATGTATTTGTTTGAAAATTAAATTTTTTTTAGTTCAACATTCATCATTTTAGTTGAAAATTCACTTTAACTATTACATTTTTTGTGGAAAATTGACCTTTTTTGATAGGAGTGTAATCTTTTTCGTTAAAAAATTATCTGTTTAGCAGGAAACTTAACAATTATATTTTTTTGTTTGAATTAATTTCTTTCATTGAGAAAAAACGGTTTAGTTCAAAATTGTTTTTTTTTTTTTTTGAGATAAAAAATTCATTTTTCTGATTAAAAAAATTCACTATTTGAACAAAATTTAATATTTTTGGTTGAAAATTCATCATAGTGATTAAAAAGTAATTTCTTTGGTTGAGAATTCGTTTCTTTTCAGTTGAAAATTAATTTTTTAACTGAAGATATAACTATTTCACTTGCGCTTGAAAATTTATATTTTTCGTTGAAAATTAATTAATGTCACAGAAAACTCGTTTTTAAAAATTTACTTTTCTAACTGCAAATTAAAATATCATATTCTTGGCTTGTAAATTTAGCTTTTTCAGTTTGAAATTGAATTATTTTGTTGAAAAATGTTTGTTTTATTTTGTTGAATTTTTTTTTTTAACTGAAAATGCAATTATTCAAATGGAATATTATATCATTTTAGTTAAGAAATCATCTCTTTGGTCAAACAATAATTTTTGTATCTATTTAATTTCTGGTTAAAAAATTATCTTTTTCAATTGAAATTCATGTATTTTGTTGAAAATTCGTCTTTTATGGTATAAATTAGTCTTCTTGGTTAAAAAACATTTTTTTGATCAAAATAAAACTAACTAGTTGAAAATACATCTTTATGGGTTGAAAACTTGCAGTTAAAAAAATTAATTTTCAACTGGAATATTGTAATTTTAAACCAAAAAGTCGAATTTTTAACCGAAGAGTTCAACTTTCAACCAATTAGTTTTATTTTCAAGAAAAAGAACATTTTTCAAACAAGAAGATTAAATTTCAAACAAGAAAAATAATTATCTACAAAAAAGACAATTTTTCAACCAAATACATGAATCATCAACAAAATAGTTGAATTTTCAACTAAAGAATACCAATTTTCGACCAAAAATTAAACAGTTAAATTTTCAGTTTAGAAAAAATGTATTGTTAACTGGAATAATTGAATTTCAAACTAAAAAATAATGAATTTTCAATAAAAATGATAAATCTTCAACAAAAATAGATCAATTTTAAACCAAAAAGATTAATTTTTAACAAAAGCGTTTCATTTTCAGCAATTGGTTTAATTTTCAAGCAAAAAGATGAATTTTCAACCAAGAAGATTAATTTATACAGAAAAAGACGAATTTTCAACAAAATATGTGAATTTTTAATTTAAAAAAATATTTTTTAACGGAAAATTAATTTTTCATCTGAAAATTTAACTTTTCTTTTTGGTTCAAAATTGATCTTTTTTAGTTTAAAATTCAACTATTCATTTGAAAATTTGTCTTTTTTAGTTAAAAATTCAACTATTCATTTCAAAACTTATCTTTTTTAGTTAAAAACTCAAATATTTCGTTGATATCAGGTATTTTGTTGAAAATCATATTTTTTTTAAATAATTAATCTTTTTGTTTGAAAATTGATCTTTTTGTTTGAAAATTCATCACTTTGGATGACATTTATTTTGTGGAAAATTAATTTTTTTAACTGAAAATTCAACTATTTTATCTTTGGTTGGAAAATGATTAGATTGAGAATTAATGTATTTTGTTGATTAGTCATCAAGTTTATGGAATTTAAAGACAAATTCAAGAAGAAATTGATTATGTTTTTAGTATTATTTAACTGTTTAATTAATCGATGGTGCGTCCGTTCGTTCCAAAAAATATATGAAATATTTGACTACTCATCCCGAATTTCGGGACGACGAGACACTTCGTAAATATTATTATTAATTCAAACAAAATCCTCTCAGTAACTAATACCAGAGACAGTGATCATTATCATTTTACTGGTAAATTATGTGGACCCTGTCATGAAAACTGTAATCTAAACATTAATTCTAATCGAATTTTTTATTTCTATTCTATAACTAATTGTGAAAAGAAATGTTGGGTTTCAACTTGATTCACCTAATATTCACGTTCCTCAATAAAATTTACAAAAAAAAACTTTTTTTATGGGAAATACGTGTTAAACTTCATGGGGCTTGCGGAACCTCTAAATATCATTTTTTATTGTATTTTTTGTGTGGATTCAAACAAATTTAGGGGAAAAATGCATACAAATTAAAAAAAAAAAAACTTCCAATGCATTTTTGGACCACCCCAGTGTGCAAGTGTACATGTCATTCATCAAAGAATGCACTCAGAGGAGCACTTTTCCATCGGCCAGAGTTTCAGTGAACCAATTATCCCAAAACGCAAGGCTATAATTATTATACAAATATACATGCATAAATAAAAGCTCGATGTGTTTGTGGACCAGGGATAAAAGTTCTATTAGTGAAACTCATCCGTCACTCGATTTTCGACCCAACGTGATGTTGGTTTTTCGAGTGAGCATATGATTCGATTACGACTGTGATTCCACCGCGAAACGGAGTTTAATGCGTTTGTCAATAAAAGTTAATAGAGATGGATAACACACATTTTTTTTTATTATTAATATGCTACTTAATATACGCGCATTTACGTATCTAGATTTTAATTACGTAACATTAAAAACATAAACAATTAAAAAATCCATTATTAACCAACATTTTCAATATTAAGTTACAAAAATTTATGAAACAATAATTAAAGCAGGGAACGCTAAACGGTGCTGAATCTACTTTTTGGAGATATTGAGTTTCCTTCAAAAATCATAGTTTCTCGCTTTTTTGTACTATTTCCTTGTAAAAATTAAAGCTAAAAAATTTTACGATCCAATTTAGTATTTAAATTATTTAAAGATTTTTTATTTTTAAAGATTTCAAACTGAATGAATTAATTATACTAAAATGTTTTTGTTAATTCGACGGACATTGTAGTATTTTGACAATTACTTAATAATTGGAGATATTATCATTAAAATAAAAAAAATGTTTCAATTAATTTTCACTAAAAATAATAAATTGTCAACCAAAACTTAAATAATTAAATTTTAAGTTAAAAAATTAATGTTCAACCAAACAGATGAATTTTCAACTAAAACTATGGAATATTTAATTGAAGTAAGTTGAATAAGTTAATATAATGACTTTCCACATAAAAAAAACTTTAAACAAAAAAGTCTAACTTTAAAAAAAATAGTTACATTTTCAAACAAAGTGATGAATTTTCAACTAAAATTGTGAATCTTTGACTGGAATAGTTCAATTTAAAACTATAAAAATGAATTTTCAACTAAAATGATGAATCTTCAACTCGAATAATTTAATTTTCAATCAAAAAGATAAATTTTTAACCAAGAATATTAATTTCTACCAAAAAAGATGAATTTTAAATTCAAAAAGATCATCTGACAACCAAAAATTGAATGATTAAATTTTTAATCAAAAAATGAATGTTCAACCTTATGGAATGTTCAACTGGAATACTAGTTATATTTTGAGTTGAAAAAAATGATTTTAAACCAAAAGAGAAACAAATTTTCAGCAAAATAGTTGAATTTCCGGCAAAAAAATTCCTTTTCATCCAAACAAAAAAGAAGTTTTTAATAAAATAGCTCACATTTCAACCAAAAGAATGAATTTTTTCTATTGAAATGATGAATCTTCAGCCAAGAAAATTAATTTTCAACAAAAGAGTTTAACTTTTAAAAAAGTAATTTTCTATTTTAAAAAATCGATTTTTAACCAAATATGTGGATTTTCAACAAAATAGTTGAATTTTCAATTGAAAAAGACAAACTTTAATCCAAAAAATTGAATTCTGATCAAGAAAAGATCAATTTTCAACCAAACACAGACATTCAAATTTTCAGTTTGAAGGAATTAATTTTCAACCAAACTGATGAATTTTCAACTGAAATTATGAATCTTCAACTGGAATAGTTGAATTTTATACCAAAAATAGGAGTTTTCAACCATGAAGATTAATTTTGCACAAAAAATGGCGAATGTTTCACAAAGTAAATGAATTTTCAAACTAGTTTAATTTCTGTATAAAAAATATCAATTTTCAACCAAATAGTTGAATTTTCATCCAAAAAAGATACACTTTCAACCAAATATATAATGGTTAAATTTTCTGTCGAATATCTAATTCTTAACAAACAAACAAAAGGATTTTCAGCAAAATAGTTCAATTTTTTCTGGAATAGGTAAATTTTTAGTTAAAAAAAATGATTTTCAACAAAATTGTTACATTTTCAACCAGAGATGAATTTCCAATTAAAATGATGAATTTAATAATTGATTTTATTATGTTGGCCGAGGCAAATTTTTTCTCGTTTCCCAGAAAATTATTTGACCAGTTCTCGGCAATATCTAAGATCAGAAATAAAAATGATGAATCTTTAATACAACAAAAAAATTGAACAAAAGAGTTCAAATTTTAACAAAAGAGTTCAAATTTTAACAAAAGAGTTCAAATTTCAACCAAGTATTTGAATTTTTAACTAAAGAAAGATGAATTCGCAACGAAGAACGTAACAAAATTTTCTACCATACTTCAGCAATATTTCTTCTTTGAAATAGTACCTCTACTCTAAAAACTGCTTGAAGTACTTTTTTTTCTAAAATTTGGAAGAGGGAACTTTCAAATTGTTAGAAATTCTGACTTGGAACAGGGATTCTTTTAAATTCCTTTCTTCCAAATCCCAATTATAATTCTTTAAAAAAATTCCCGTTCCATGTCAAAAATTCCTTGTTCCAAGTCAGGATAAATTAGGAATAAGCTAATGAAACGTGATAAATCCATTTTTGAAAAAATTGAAAAAATAATTGTTTTTGTATATTTGCAACATCATCAATTCGACTACCAAACTTAAGTAAGCGAACAAAATCTCACGAGCAAAAAATTGCAAAAGGTTTTTATGATGGAAAATAATAAAAATTCAATAATAAATTATGATTTAACTACCGTAAACTGAGATAATCTAAAAAAAATCTGCGACTGCAGATAAAGTAGAAATCACTTTTCTAAATCAACAAAAATTATTAAAATAATGGAAACTTAAGGGGCTAGTCTAGTTTATAACCAAAAATCTGTTGTCAAAACTTTAAAAGCGTTTTTCTCAAAACTGCATTTTCAAAAACGGCTGCAATTCTAGCTCGAAGAAAAATTAACGAATCGATTTGAAATTTTGCACGAATATTCGAAACATGTTTTTACATACCATGAACTCGGATCTATTCGATATTTCAAAAAATATAAATTTGCCGAGCAAAAAATGAGCGTTTTTTTGGTGAAAATGTGAATTTTTTTGTCCAAAACGTTGCCATTTTTGTTAATTTTCAATATTTTCAAAAGATCCTAGGAAAGTCATCTAGTTTAACATGAAACAAAAATGTTTAAGATACTGGCATTCTGAAGACCTCTACAACTGCAGCCGATTTACAACTTACATCGGAGTGTATAACTCGATTTACAGTCGATATTTTTTCATGAAATTTTGTGTATTAACTTGTCAATAGTATCTGAATATATCCTCAAAATTGTAAAATATTTGACCGCATGGTTTTTTTTATGAGTCCCGAAAAATCACCTCCATTTTCCGCCCGAAAAACTAGAATAGCCCCTTAAATTTTTCTGCGATTAGAAGTAAATTCCGGTCAAGCCGCCACCCTGATACTTATTCTAAAAATGTGTGAAATTCCCGGTCGAAAAATAAATTCACTAGCATTTTCCGGTATTTCCTGGTCTAGTGGCCACCCTCTTAATGTACAGTATTTGGAGAGAATTAAATAAATAATCGTTGGAGGGTTAAGCAGCTTAAAAATGTTATATGTGTGCCCGGCGTCGTAAAACTTGACTGTATGAGGCACCCTCCTTTTCACCCAATTCCTCCCTGATTCAGAAGAGAAGATTTCGGACAGGGTTGGGGGTGCCATTGCTTCAAGCCGGTTCTGACTCGCACGCGTTACAGAGCACGTGGCTGGATTCCTGAGGGATTTCGGGTACCCTCCATCTCTATCAGATGCTGCATTCGTCGATTGACTCGGCAAATGGAGAATCATTTTCTTTCAAGGTTGGAACAACCCTCCGTCAATTTCATAACCTTGGATAAAACCATCGATTGCCGATTTTATCCTGGATTTTATCCGAGGTCATTGATCACTCCACAGCCATATTTTATATTCTCGTTGAATAACTGTGGCAATCTTTATGTTTTCTGCCAATCATGTGTGACTAATAAATTACAATTATATTGGCTATTCTCTAGGTTCTTTTCAGAAAAGCCCGGTGGGAAGTATCATTGTCATTGGTTACACTGTGAAGGGACAGTTGGAATACATCGAAATTATTTTGAGGTCCACTTCTAATAACATTATACTTCGCTGAAATTTGAAAAATTTACAAGAAAGAATTCAGAAAAATTTTCACACACCAATTCTACCCCTAATAATAGAACAAATCATAAGAATGGCATAACTTCCGAACCTAGAGTCCTACTATTGATTATAGGATTATGTGGTGTCAAAATAATGCTAAAAAGTTATCGACCCCCCCCCCCCCCCCTAAATCCTCCAGAACATACCCAAATTCAACCCATAATAATAAAAAACTAGTGGGAAATTCGATGTCGAGTGTTTCCACTTTGTATTTATAATTATATGATGCTCATTTCACGAGCACTTTACTTCCTCCTAGAGGAAGCATTAGTGATTTTTTTTAATAATAGACAAACCAAAGTCTTCACTTTCATAAATTTCAAAATATAAATTTACAAAAATTACACTACCGTCGGACATTGTGCGCACGACTCGCGTGAGCGCTATTAAAAATCACTGCTGACTTCGAACGACGATATTTCGGCGAAAAAAAGAGATAGGGCATTTTTTAAAAAACAGTTGGAAACCTCATGAAATTTCAAGTCTATTGGTACCCAACAAATATTTTTTTGACCTTCTAAAAATAGTACAGCACTTTAGAAGTTCAAAAAAAAATTCAAGATTTTCTCAAATTTTCTACCTCAAATTCAACTTTTTGCACGACCTAGGAAAATTTTTTCAAAAACCTGAAAATTATACGACATGGAGCCTGAAATCTTATCTTTAATTTAAGCCAAGAAAACTTAAAAAATCTTCATGGGTGCCCGAGATATGATTAAAAATGTTCAATCGTATCTGAGCTAAATTTTAATCGACGATCACTGTTCTCGGGCGGTCTTCTACTCGCCTCCTTCGTTGAGGCAGGACCGAATAGGCCACGCACAGAGGTGGCGCCTAAGTGGACATTGTCCTATTCTTTAATATGGAGATAATATTAGATTTAAATAATTGTCAACACTCACAAATAACAATAAATATTTTTTTTTCATTCACCATAATTTGAAATAAAAATTACTAATGAAGAGAACCAAAAGTATAACAGGCGCCACCTCTGTGCGTGGCCTATTCGGTCCTGCCTCAACGAAGGAGGCGAGTAGAAGACCAGCCGAGAACCGTGATCGTCGATTAAAATTGAGCTCAGATAAGATTGAACATTTTTAATCATATCTCGGGCACCCATGAAGATTTTTCAAGTTTTCTTGGCTCAAATTAAAGATAAGATTTCAGGCTCCATGTCGTATAATTTTCAGGTTTTGGAAAAAATTTTCCTAGGTCGTGCAAAAAGTTGAATTTGAGGTAGAAAATTTGAGAAAATCTTGAATTTTTTTTTGAACTACTCAAGTGCTGTAATATTTTCAGAAGGTCAAAAAAATATTTGTTAGGTACCAATAGACTTGGAATTTCATGAGCTTTCCAACTGTTTTAAAAAAAATTCCCTATCTCTTTTTTTCGCCGAAATATCGTCGTTCGAAGTCAGCAGTGATTTTTAATAGGGCTCACGCGAGTCGTGCGCACAATTTCCGACGGTAGTGTACAAAATAGTGTAAAAAATTTTTTTATTCAAAGACAAATCAGACAAATAAAATCTTGTATTCCAGATGATAATTTTTCAAGCTGTAACGGAGAACGGTAAAGTTCTGTCGCACCCTATCCCTTTTCCAGCTTTATTATTTCTTTTAAAAAACTGTCAGAAATATTATATTTGCAAATTTATGATCAAAAGGTCTTTTCTATTCATGCGTCAACTTCGAATTATGTTGAAGAAAAAAGGTTTACTATAAAAAACCGTATCTTCAAATATTATGCACTACCATAGCTTTCTTACTCTTCCATAAAATGTATGAACATTATAGGTCAACTGATTCATCTTGAATCAACACAACTGTTCTATTCCCGCATCAACTTTAAATGATGAGAATTAGAGAATTTTACTGCGGAAATCGATTTTTAAAATATATAAAATACCATAAATTCCCTACTCTTGGATAAAATGTATTAATATTGTAGGTCAATCGATTCGTCTCGAACCAAGGAATCTTTTATATTCTTGTATTGACTTTGAATTATGTTAATGAAAAAATGTCTACTATAACAAACCGATTTTCCCAATATTATGCATTACCATAGCTTCCATATTGTTCAATCAAATTATGAGAATGAGAAAATTTTTACTATAAAAGTCGATTTTTAATATAATATAAACGACCATAACTTCCTTAATCTTTCATAAAATTTATTAATATTATAGGTCAATCGATTCGTCTCGAACCAAGGAATCTTTTATATTGTTGCATCAACTTTGAATTATGTCGATGAAAAAAGTTTTACAATAAAAAACCGTTTTTTCAAATATTATGCATTAACATTATAGCTTTTTCACTGTTCAATCAAATGTATCAATATTATAAGTCAATCGATTCGTCTCGAATCAACACAACTTTTCTATTCTCACATCAATTTCAAATTACGAGAATGAGGAAATTTTTACTATAAAAGACGATTTTTAATATAATATAAATGACCAAAACTTCCTTACTCTTTAATAGAATGTATCAATATTATAGGTCAATCGATTCGTCTCGAGCCAAGGAATTTCTTTTAGTCTCGCAACAACTTTGAATTATGTTAGAGAAAAAAGTTTAACTATAAAAAAACCGTATTTTCAAATATTATTCATTAACGCAGATTTCTTACTCTTAAATAAAATTTATTAATATTATAGGTCAATCGATTTGACTCGAATCAACACATCTTTTCTGTTCTTCCATCAACTTTGAATTATGTTATTGAGACAAGTTTTATTATAAAAAATCGATTTTAAAAATATATAAATTACCATAACTTATCCACTCTTCAATAAAATGTATTAATATTGTAGGTCAATCGATTCGTCTTAAACCAAGGAATCTTTTATATTCTTGCATCAACTTTGAATTATATTAGTGAAAAAATTTTTGCTGTAAAAACCCGATTTTAAAAATATTATTTAGTGTTTAATAAAATGCAAGACATTATTGGTGAAAATAAGCCCTTCAAATTTCAATAATTTATCTGCAACCTTAATTAAGTTATCGTGTTTACAAAAAAGTGTGACATCCATACACACAAATCCGGACAATTGCTTAGAACATTGTATAAGACATTTTTAAATTGAGGAAGGTTTAATTAAATGAATTTAAAAAATGTTGGAAAATGTTACCATTACAAAGCTTCCTCTATAAGGAAGCAATAGGTGAAAAATTAAACATTAGTTTTTACATGTAAAAAAAAACAATCTTTTTATATGAAATGTTATAGTTTTGAATAATGTCTAAAGATTTTTTTATTATTTCTGCCTATTAAAATTGAAAATTCATATTTTCGGGTTGCAAATTTATCTGATTTGTAGAGGATTCGCCTTTTTAGCTTGAAAATTTAACAATTTGTTCGAAAATTAATTTCTTTGGTTGAAAATTAAAATACTTTGTTTTAAAACTTTATTAGTTCATTAAAAATTCTACTGATTAGTTCAAAATGCAACTATTTGCTTAAAAATGCGCATTTTTTTATTAGATTTTTTTAAAAATTAAGAGCTTTCTTCGTTGGAATATTAACAATTACATTTTTCGTCGAGAATTCATCCTTTTCTTTTATTAAAAATTCAATTACTTAGTTGAAAGTTCAAGTGCTTTGTTGAAAATGCATTTTTTAAGACTCATCATTTTTGTTGAAAATTGCGACCTCTTAGGTTGAAAATCCAACTATTTAGTTCAAAATTCATGTATTTTGTGAAATTTTTGAAATGAAAATTTAATTATTCCACTTTTGGTTAAAAATTAATCCATTTTAGTTGAAAATTCAACTATTTGGATGAAAATGAACTTTCGAGTTGAAAATATATATTGTAGAAAGTTCTGTTATTTTGGTTGAAAATTAACGTTTTAGTTGAATATTCATATTGTGGGTTTCAAAATTTAACTGTTTTGTAGAGAATTCATCTCTTTGGCTTGAAAATTCAACAATTTAGTTGAAATTCTTCTTTCTCTTTACTGAAAAATCTATCTTAGTAGAAAAATCGACAGTTTCGTTGAAAATTGGTCTTTTTTGTTTGGAAATGTAACTGTTTGATAACAAAATAATCCATTTTTATTTCAGGAAAAGAAAATTCGTATGTATTTTTTAGTTTAAATCATCTGTTTCCGATTTAAAATTAAAATAATTTTTTTATTCAAATATCAACTATTCAAATTTCGTTTTGAACTACTTTATTTCAAGATTTATCATTTTAGTTAAACATTTGTCTCTTTGGTTAAAAACTTAAATATTTTGTTGAAGATTAATTTTTTTTAAAATTATTTTCCTTAACTGAAAATTTAACTATTCCATTTTTGGTTAAAACTTTCTCTTTTTATTTGAAAATTGAACTATTTGATTGAAAATTCATGTACTTTGTTACGAATTCATTTGTTTGTTGAAGATTCATCATTTTAGTTGAGAATTGATCTATTCGGGTGAAAATTTAACCAGTTTGTTGAAAATTCTATTTATATATTAAATTTTTTTTCAATTGAAATATAAAATGTTGAGAATACATCTTTGTATGTTGACAATTTCAAAATTCAACTATTTTGTTGAAAATTTAATTATTTTGTCGAAAATTCAACTATTTGGTTGAAAATATAACTATTTGTAACGTTTCTTTTTTAGTAGAAAATTCGTCCTATTAGATTCAAAACTCATCCTTCTTTGATAGATTAAAAATTCGATTGTCTTCTGGAAAATTCGTCTTTTTGGCTTCAAGAATAAACTATTTGGTTAAAAAAACAACTGTTTTTGATTAAAGTTTAATTTTTTTTGTTTGAAAATTGAACCATTTGGTTAAACATAAAACTATTTTGTTTAAAATTGATATTTTCGCTGGAAAGCTCCCTATAGGGAGCTGTAAGAAATAATCGTAGATTTCCCATACAAAAATATGGAATTTTGTCCATGCTTTTGAATATCCCATACCAGTATAGAAATTTTCCGGTGGTTGTTGGAAGATTTTCCATACTTTATGGTAAAACTTCCATACAAGTATGGGAAGTATGGTACTGAGGTATGGGTAAATTTCCATCCTTGTATGGGTTAATTACTTCCAATACATGTATGGGAAGTTTACCACAAATTTTTCTTACAGTACTATTCCCCTGTTTTCGTGAAAAATCACCCTATTTCCCCCGGTTTAAGAGTATTTTGGGCAATTTATCGGAATTTTTGTTAAACATTTCATGAAAAATACTTTGACGTGGGTATTAGCTGTAAATTCATTCAAAAGCTAACATGTTCATTGTCAGGGAATCACGCCATCAGTATATTCTCGCATCGTTGGTTTGAAACGCGCTAAATTTACCCAACCATCTATTACGTACCCAAACCTATTTGCGTATTTAGCCATTATGTGCATAATCTATCAAGTATGAAGATTTAACAGGCCGTCTCAGTATTTCTACCTCTAATTAAGACACCTTTGCATACCTGTTTGCTTCTTCCTGCAAATCGGAAGATAAACTAACAATCCTGATTCACTATTCTAAACCTAAAAGTTTCTAAATTTTTAAAAATTTGGAAAAGTTTGGAAGAAATTGAAAAAATGCCAACATTTTAGCTATACTCAGGGCTCGGAACTGCTCAAAAAAGTAACCGAAAATTAAAAATAATGTAGCAAAAAAATAACCAAAAAGAAAGATTTTTTACCAAAAAAGACGAAGTTTACACCAAATTAATGAATCTTCATCGAAAAAATGTATGTTTAAGAAGGTAGTTCAACTTTTAACAGCATGGTTGAATTTTTCTCACTAAAAAAGATGAATTGTTAACGAAAAATGTAATAGTTGATACAATAACCAAAAAAGATTTTAATTCAATAAAAAACAGTGGAATTAATATAAAAGGCGATTTTTCAACAAAACAGGTTATTTTTCAACCAAATTGTTGAGTTTTTAAGCCAAGAAGACCAATTTTTATAAAACAGTTGAATCTTCAACCAGTAAATATGAATTTTGGACAAACAAGTTATTTGCAAACTAAATAGTTTACTTTTCGACGAAACCAAGGAAATCTTCAACCAAAAAGAAATTTTCAACAAAATAAGTACATTTGTAGCCAAAAAGATGAATTTTCTATCAAAAAGACGAATTTTAAACTAAAATTTCAACAAACAAGATTTAAATTTTAATTGAAAAACTAGCAATTTTTTATTGTTTTCTCCTAATTTTCTCGGCTCTAAAGTGCCAAATTTACTGAAAAAAATGTGAATTTTTCATAAGTTTTTAAATAATACGATTATTGAATTAATTCATTTCGTTATTTCAGGCAAAAAATGTAACCAAATGTAACCTCTTCGTAAAATTTGTAACTTTTTAGTAACCGCGGATCAGGTTATTTCCCGGTTCAACTGGGCAAAAATTACATTTTTCCGAGTTGATCAAAACCCTCTCAAAACAGGGGAAATAGGGTCATTTTCAAGAAAATTGGAGAATAATAGCTAAATAAATTATTTTAAATAACATTAATATTTTCAACCGAATAGCTAAATTTTGGAACAAAAAAATTATTTGTGTACCAAATAGTTGCATTTTCAACCAAATAATGGGATTGCCTACCAAAAAGATTAATTTGTAATAAAATAATTTAATTTTCTAACTGAAAAATCAAAGGTTTTTGAAAACATTTTACTTTTAAAACCCAAAATGATGAATGTTCAACAAAACAGATAAATTTTCGACCAAAAAGATGAATCCTCAACAAAATAGTGATTTTTTCATAAAAATAATAAAAATTTATACAAAATAGTTGAATTTTCAACGAAATATGGATAAGTTAACTTTTCAGTTGAAAAAAATTAATTAAAAAAAAATTCAACCAAGAAAGATGAACTTTTAACAAAATGGTTCAATCCTCAGTGAAGGAAGATAATTTTCAACCAGAGAGTTGAAATTTCAACCAAGAAAGATTTTTCGGTTATGAAAGAAAACTTTTTTATCCAAATTATTGAATTTTCAACCAAGAAAGATGAATTTTCAATCAAATAGTTGAATTCTCAATCGAAAAAATTATTTTTGTACCAAACAGTTGCATTTTAAACCAAATAATGTGATTGCCAACCAGAAAGATTAATTTGTAACAAAATAGTTCAATTTTATAACTAAAAAATCGAAGGTTTTAGAAATGATTTTACTTTTAAAACCCAAAAAGATGAATTTTCAACAAAACAGTTAATTTTCAGCCCAGAAAGATGAACTTTCAACAAAAAAGTTGAATTTTCGACCAAAAAGATGACTTATTAACGAAATAGTGGAATTTTTCAAAAAATAATTGAAATTTATATAAAATAGTTGTGTTTTTAACCAAAATGGAGAATTTAACTTTTCAGTTGAAAAAAAAAATAACTAAAAAGAAAACGAATTTTGAACCACTTGAATTCAACCAAAAAAATATGAATTTTTAACCAAATAGTTCATTTCCCAGTCAAGTCAGATTTATTTTCAATCAGAGT
The DNA here is from genome assembly GCA_932178445.1 of Andricus quercusramuli. Classification (NCBI taxonomy): domain Eukaryota; kingdom Metazoa; phylum Arthropoda; class Insecta; order Hymenoptera; family Cynipidae; genus Andricus; species Andricus quercusramuli. The sequence continues at coordinate 44,880 of CAKNXH010064381.1, read as the reverse complement.
TAAAATTTCAAACAAAGAAGATTTTTCAGTCATGAAAGAAAAAAAATTTAGTCAAATTGTTGATTTTTTAACCAAAAAAGATGAATTTTCTTTCCAAAAAGACGAATGTTCAACAAAAAAAGTTGAATTTTCAAACAAAAAAAGATTACTTTTTGAAAAAATAGTTTAATTTCCGAGAAAGTAATTAAATTTTGAATCAAATAGTAGAACTCAGAAGCCAAAAAGAATATTTTAGAAGACAGATGAATTTCCAAAAGTTGAATTTTCAACAAAAAGGTTCATTTTTAACCAAGACGATTTGGTTATAAATGCCACTATTTGGTTAAAAATTCAACTATTTTTTTCAAAATGTAATTATTTTGTTGAAAATGCAACTATTTTGTTAAAAAGTAATCTTTGAAAATTCATCTTTTGGGTTGAAAATTTAACAATTTAAAAAAAAATTTTTTTTTTTGTTTGAAATAAATTTGTTTTTGACTAAAAATTTAACTATTCCATTTATGGTTCAAAATTTATCTTTATTAATTCAAAATCTAATTATTTTCCTAAAAATTCGAATTTTTTATTGAATTCAACTGTTTTTTAATTAAACTAAAATCCTTCTTGGTTGAAATATCAACAATCAACAACAAAAAATTAAATTTTTGTTAAAGATTTATCATTTTAGTTGAAAATTGATCTCTTTAGTTGAAAATTTAACCAACTTGTTAAAAATTCGATTCTATTGGTTGAAAATTAATTTTTATAACTGAAAATGTAACTATTCAATTTTTGGTTGAAAATTTATATTTTTAACTTAAAATTAATCCTTATGGTTGGAAATCCATCTGTTTGTTAGAAATCTCATCTTTTCGGTAGAAATTCCATATTTTTTTGGTTAAAAATGCAAAAGTATGATTGACAAATCATTTTTTTAGGTTGAACATTCGACTGCTTCGTAGAAAATTCGTCTATTTGGCTGGAAGTATCAACAATTTTTTTGGAAAATTAAACTATCTGGTTGAAAATTAACTTTTTCATTTTTTTCTGTAGAAAATATATATTTTTCTTGTTTAAAAATTCACCTATGTAGGCAAAAATTTCATCTTTTTTGGTAAAAAATGCAACTGTTTAATTAAAAATGATTGTATTTTTCTGAAATGTCGTCTTTTTTTGTAACAAATTATCTTATTGGTTGAAAATTAATGTTTTTAGTTGGGAAATCAATTAATTTATTAAAAATTGATATATTTTATTGAAAATTTATCTCTTTTGGTAGAAATTGCATCTTCTTTGGTTACAAATGCAACTATTTGTTTGCAAAATAATAATCTGTTTTGTTAAGGATTCAACTATTTTATTGAATACTCGCCTTTTTTTATGAAATAATAACTATTACATTTTTTGTCGAGAATTCAAATTTTGTTGTTGAAAATTGAACTGCTTGGTTGAAAGTTCCAATATTTGATTAAAATTTAATTTTTTGGTTGAAGATTCATAAATTTAGTTGAAGAAAATGAATCTCTTTGGTTTGAAAATCGATCCTTTGGGTTGAAAATTCAACTATTTAGTTAAAAATTCATCTATTTTCTTAAAAATGCCATATTTTGACTTGAAATGTTAGAAATCTAAAGCATTTACAATTGAATTATACAAAATTAATAACGTAGAATTATAATAATACCAATAATATAGACAAATTTGATATAAATTATTATTTATATTAATTATTTATTGATACTCAATTAAGAAATAATTCCTTATCGTTAATATTTAATGAAAATTAAGTTATTAATATAAGCATTCTAAAAGTGTATTATTCACGTAATTTCTGAAAACGAATTTATAATTATTTTCGTATAGCAAACACCACTCCTTACTTTATTCTAACATAAAATGACTGATTTACTTGTCACTTAGAAAATGACTGACCAATCAGTCACTTTAATTGACTTAGAATAAGTCATTTTGAGTGACTGATTGAATCAGTCACCAGCAGTGACTGATTCGTCAGTCAAAACGACTGTTTTGCCAGTAAAAATGACTGATTTGTCAGTCAAAACATGCTTGATTGATTGGATCAGTCGAATTTCTACTGATTTAAATTTAGAGTGTGAATACATTGTTAAACCTTCAAACGTTACTGAAACTTTGGTCTGAAGAAACGTTTCATTGTTTCACGAAAATTTCATTGTTTCAGTGAAAAGTGTCATTGACTCACATCCCTAGGAACAATAAACCAGTGTAAAGTAGAGTCAAAAAAATTGCCTGGATCAACTTCTGTCCGTTATTGCGTGAATGTGAATATAGTCTGAAGTATCTTTTGTCTAATCCAGTACGTTTGCAATTCCAACAGTGAAGCTATTCATTGATGCGTTTAGAAAACGTGGGGATTTTCAGCTTTTCAGGTGTTTACAAAAGTGGGGCGGCTGAGGGTTTGGAAATGAGAAGAGGGAGGGATCCATTGTTGATGAATTTATGTGACGATGATCAAGGCATTTTCAACTTTTCCGAGAGCTCAGAGCACCTATAGTGAATAAGACACTTCTCTGGCCTGTGTAGGGATTGAATCGAACGCAAGCTCGAGGGTTGGCTTTGTCATCCCAATCATCTACCCTGAGGGGCTCCCGGAGCCATTTAGGCTCGTTGATCAGCAGCGCTTGTTTTACGCTTCAATTATAATTCATTCCGGGCATATAAATCCGAGAATATGTATGCCGGCCTAGCTCATTTGCTTATTGGAATTACTCTATTCCTCAGTGGATTGCGAAACGACCTGGAAGAATATTTTCTGATTTGTGCGAGGATTTATGAGCTTTCCGATATGGTGCTTCTTTTTGTTTCCTCATAAAGGAAGCTTTGTAATGATAACATTTTCCAAAATTCTTAAATTCTTTTTTTGCCCATTTTTTTTTTAATTTGTACTGTCACCTTGTGAGTTTTATGCGGGCTAAATAAATGTTGTGGCCAGGAGAATTTTTTTTCATAAGATCGAATTTTCGCATCACAGAAAAAACAGAAGATAAACTTTACATCGATTTCCGACGAAAGTTTCGCTGCAGCAAAAATTAACCTTGTCGAACAAACTTTACATGAAATTAAGATAATTATAAAATCCATAAAAATTAGAAAATCTCCGAATAATGAAATTCCCAAATAGGAAAATTCCATAATAATAAAATTCCCGGACAGTTTATAATATTCCCGAAATGAAAAACTCTCGAATGATGGAATTTCCGACAGTTTATGATATTACCGAATTCGAAAATTCCCGAATAATAAAATTCCCGACATGCATCAAATATTTTTATCATAAAAGTTGTAATGTTTAAAGTTTCTGAAATTACTGCGTGAATCTTAAACAACAATTATTGAGAAAATATATTTTTGGATGACAATTTTTGGACTGAAAAATTCTAAAAAATATAATTCATGACTCTTTCAAATTCCCGATTTGGGAATTTCCCGAATAAAGAATTTCCGAACAGCTTATGATATTACCAAAATAGGAAATTCCCGACAGTTTATAATATTACCGAATTTGAAAATTCCCGATAGAAAAATGCCGAATTATAAGATATCCGAACTGGAAAATTCCTGAATTATAAAACTCCTGAAACAATGGAAAAATGGTTTTCAATAAATATTATTTAATAAAAATACAATCATCAAATATTTGTATAAAAATAAATATTTTTTTCTGATCAAGGTTTCTAAAATTATTGTTTGAATTCAAAATAAAAATGATTGAAAAAATATATTTTTGGATGAAAATTGTTCTTATTGTTTGAAACTTTATCTTTTTGGTGGAAAATTTAAGTATTCCTCTTAAGTATTCATCATTTTAGTTAAAATTTCATCTTTTTGATTGAAGATTCAAACTACGTGAAAAATTACTCTTTTGTTAAAAATTCATCTATTTCAGTAAAAGATTCATGATTTTAGTTCAAATTTTTTTTCCTGGAAGATGAATTTGATAAGTGAAAATTTAGCTATTCAATTTTTGGTCGAAAACTGATCTTTTTTCATTCAAAATTCAACTATTAACTATCAAATAAAATTTTTTTTGAATTATTATTCAAATTCATAGACTTTAGAGACAAATTCAAGAAATGATTAGTTATGTTTTTAGTATTATTTAATTATTTAATGGTGCCAAAATATGTAAGAAAATCTGATAATATAATTTGTTACAGAATTCTAAATTCAAAATATTAATCAAAAGTTATATAAGTTAAAAGTAACACCTTTTTGATTGAAGATTAATTTTTTTTTGATAATTCAATATTTAGTTGAAAAATTGTCTTTTTGTATGAATCAACTGTTCTTGAATTAAAATTGAAATCTTTTTTTGTTCAAACATCAACTATTACATTTTTTCACCTTTTTTTGTTGGCAATTCAACTACTTAGTTGAAAGTGGAAGTAATTTGTCGAAAATTAATTTTTTTTTTAACTGAAAATTTAACTATTTCACATTTGGTTGAAAACTTATCTTCTCCAGTTGAAAATTCAAATATTTGGTTGAAAATTTATATATCACTTTAAAAATTCCTTCAAAAATTCAACTATTTATTTTCAAGTTCATGCGTCTTCTCACAAATTATTCTTTATTGGTAGAAAATGAATCTTCTTGGTTGATAATTTGTCTTTTTGGTTGAAAATTTATTTCTTTGATTAATAATTATTTTTTTTAAAGTGAAAATTAATTTTTTTTTTAATGGAAAATGAATTTTTAAACTGAACATGTACCTATTTCATGTTCGCTGCTTGAAAAGTTATCTTCATCAGTTGAAAATTCAACTATTTGGTTGAAAATTCCTGTATTTTTATGAAAATTAATATTTTTTTTTGTAAAAAACTAATCTTCTTGGGTAAGAATTTATCTTTTTGGCTAAAAATTTAAATATTGGTTTGAAAATTCCTTCAAAAATTCAACTATTTATTTCCAAGTTCATGCGTCTTCTCATAGATTATTCTTCATTGGTAGAAAATGAATCTTCTTGGTTGATAATTCATCTTTTTGGTTGAAAATTGATTTCTTTGATTGAAAATTAATTTTTTCAAAGTGAAAATTAATTTTTTTAATGTAAAAGGAATTTTGTAACTGAAAATGTACCTATTTCATGTTCGCTGCTTGAAAAGTTATCTTCATCAGTTGAAAATTCAACTATTTGGTTGAAAATTTCTGTATTTTTATGAAAATCAATATTTTTTTTGTAAAAAACTAATCTTCTTGGGTACGAATTTATCTTTTTGGCTAAAACTTGATTTCTGTGTCTAAAAATTTTAATATTGGTTTAAAAATTCCTTTAAAAATTCAAATATTTATTTTTTTGATTGAAAATTAATCTCTTTTATTGAAAATTAATTTTTTTTTTAACGAAAAATTGTACTATTCCATGTATGATTGTAAACTCATCTTCTGCAGATGAAAATTTAAAAAAATGGTTGAAAGTTCCTATATTTTGTTGAAAATTCGTCTTCTTTGCTAGAAAATTAATCTTCTTGGAGAAAAATTAATCTTGTTGTTGGAAAATGCATCTATTTGTTCAAAATTTAATATTTTTTGGTAAAAAGCTAATCTTTTTGGTTAAAAAATTATCTTTTTGGTTGAAAATTTATTTCCGATGTTTAGAATTTAATTATTAGATTGGAAATTCCTTTAAAAAATATAAATATTTGTTCCAACGTTCATGTATTTGGTTAGAAAATGAACTTTGTTGGTAGAATATTAATCTTCTTAATTGAAACTTTAAATTTTTGGATAAAAATTCAATTGCTTGGTTGGAAATTTAACTATTTCATTAAAAATTCGATTTTTCTTGTTGTAAATTACTTGTTTTAATTTCAAATTTGTGTATTCCATTTGTTATTAAAAAAATTGTTTCCAGTTGAAAATTCAATTATTAGGTTGAAAATTATTTTTTTTTTGTTGGAGCAAAATCATTTTAGTTGATCATTGACTTCTTTGGCTGAAAATTAAACTATTCCATTTTTTATGGAAAGTTTTTCTTATTTTTATAAAAATTTAATCTCCTTAGCTTGAAAATTCGTCTGCTTCTTCGAAAATTTAACTACATATTTTAATTTTTATTCAACGATAACCATTCATTTTTTTTATATTCACTTTTCTAACTGAAAATGAAACTAATCTATTTTTATTTGAAAATTTATTTTTTAGTTGCAAATTCATTTATTTTGTTGAAAATGTGTCTTTTCTAGTAGAAAAATTCGTACAATTCGAGCCCTGAGATTATTATTCGGATATAATTTAAGCTTAAAGTTCTACTAATCTTCGAACCAGATAAATGTTTTTCGAAATCAGCAGACTAACATAGACTCCACTCAGAAAAGGGAGATGTTTTAAAGTGATGATGATACAAATTATAAAGCTTATTAAGCTATTATGTTATCGCGTTTCTTAGAGCAGAGACGATTTGGAGATAATTAAGGGGTTCACATTTAATACCCTCAATGGATCCCCATGGCTTAGATAGCTCCCGCAAATTCGTTTTCAGCTGACTTGTCAAGAAATATTTTAGCAGGAAGATAAAGAGGGCAAATTTAAAATTTTATTTTCTGCCTATAAAGAATGTTGTCATCAATAAAGGGGCCCTCCATAAACGACCGTAATTATGTATTTTAACCCCCCCCCCCCCCCGAAAGTCACGTAATCGTTGGCTAAACACTCAAAATAGGGGAAATAGGGTTAATTTTCAATCAAAAAAGATTTTCTTCCAAAAGAAGTAAATTTTTAACCCAAAAAGAATTTGAAAAAAAAAAAAAAATTAGTTGTTAACCACACAGTTGCGTTAACAATCAAATAGATGAACTTTCAAATAAAATGTACGAATTTTCAACCAAATAGTCACATTTTCAATTCAAAAATACGAACTTTTTAGAAGACAGTTGATCTTTTAACACGAAAATTTATTTTCAACAAGAAAAATTACTTTTCTGACATTAAAGATCAATTTTCAATACAAAAGTTCAAATTTTTAACAAAATAGTTTAATTTTCAACCTATGAAGATGAATTTTCAACCAAATGGTCAAATTTTCAACAACAAAAAATTACAACTAAACCACATGTAGTTGAAGTTTAATAAAATAGTTCTATTAACTAAAAATGATACCAAAAATGAAATCGTTGAATTTTCAGTAAAAAAAATTAATTTAAAAAGAAAACAAGTTTTTAACCAGTATAATTCAGATAAAAAAGACGAGTTTTCAATAAAATAGTTGAGTCCTCAACTAAAAAGAGGAATTTTCATCATACAAGATTAATATTCTACTCAAAAAAAAGAAATTTCAAAAAAATAGACAAATACATGAATTTTCTACAAGATATATGAATTTTCAACTTATAACTGGATAATTTTTCAACAAGAAATTGAATAACTAACATTTCAGGAAATAAATTAATTTTTCACCAAAAAAAAGCCTTATATTCAAAAAAATAGTTGAAATTGCAACTAAACTGTTAAATTTTGAACCCAAGAAAAAAATTATTTACAAAAAAGTGGAACTTTTGAACCAAAAACATTGCTTTTCAACAAAAAACTTAATTCCCTGCCAAACAGTTACATTTTCTTCTGCGAAAATAGTTTAATTTTTCAGAAAAATATTAATTTTCAACCAAATAGTCTTTTAAAAGAGGAATTTGATAGAAAACAGTTGAATTTTCAACCCAAAAATATGAATTTTTCAACAGCAAAATTAATTTACAACATATTAGATGAATTGTCAACCTTCAACAACAAATTTTTTTAAAAAAGTTGTTCAACTTTCAAGAAAGTAATTGATTTTTCAAAAAAATGAGTGCTCAATGAAGCATGTAATATTTAATATTTCAACACAAATTTTTTTTTCATTTTAAATCTAAAAAAGTTGAATTCAACCAAGCAAATATAATTTTTAATTAAATAGTTGCATTTTTAAACAAAGAGGATGAATTTTTAACAGACAATTTTAATTGTTAACCAAAAAAGACGAATTTGAAATAAAGTGCATGAATTTCAAGCAGAATAGTTGAATTTTTAACCAGAAAATATCAATTTTCAACAAAAAATGTAATAGTTACATTTTCAGTTAAAAGAATTAATTCTTAGCAAAAAAAAAGAATTTTCAACAAAATAATTCAATTTTCAACCAGAGATGAATTTTCAATAACGAAAATAAATTTTGAACAACACAGATACATTAAACCCAATAGTTGTATTTTCAACTAAAAAGATTATTTTTTAAACCGAAAGAATAATAAATATTCTACAAAAAAAGTTAATTTTGAATTAAGAAAAATGATCTTTCAACTAAACAGTTGAAATTTTAACTGGAAAAAATTCACAACTAAAAGTAAAATAGATAAATTTAAATTCAAAGAATTAATTTACAGCCAAATATGTAGTTTAATTTTTTACCAAATTGTTGAATTTTCAGACCAAAAAGACAAATTTTCTACAAAACAGTTGAATATTGAACCCGAAAATATGAATTATGAAAATATGTAAATATGAAAAAAGTGAATTTACAACAAACTAGTTAAACGGGGTACTTTTGGACATGTGGACATTTGATAAAGTCGTTTACAATTGTCTTTTTCTTGTAACAATACATTGTTTTAATTGTTTAAATTATATTAAATTAAATTATATCAAGATAAAGAATTAAATCGTTTTAATTGTTTTCATGCAATTTAATTAAGAAAAATACAATTAAAGCCGTCTTTATTAATACTTTAACGAACATTTTGAAAAAGAGGCAAGATAGAGAAAAGTTCCAAAAAACTTTTTTTTATAATTTTTCAAGTGGCAAACAAAATATTATGTCCCGAAACGATTTTCTGTTTAAAGCCTTCCCGATTTGAAATAATTTCGGTCTAAATGTGATTGTATTTTGTTTTTAAATTTTGAAAAAAAGTAATATTTTTTATGTTGAGAGACTAAATATCCTTTTTTCATATTAACAATATTAATCTTCGATTAACTGTATGAAAATAAAAATAATGTAAATCCTATTCCCATTGAAACATGCTTCAAAAAGAGTAAAAATTAATTTTTCGTCTCCTCATTTCTTTTAAAAATATAAATTTGTTAAAAATGTATTCAAATTTGAAAATTATTCAAAATTCATTTTAAAATTATTGAATTTCTCGCTAAAAATTATAAAATGTATAATTTGAATTAAATTATGTTTAAATGCTAATCAATAATACTTCTTTTCTGCTGGTCTACGCTATCAGGAAAGGCTTTCTTGTATTCCTCGTCATGGCATTTTTTTAAATGTCGAGTAGTTCCAGTTGTATTTCTATCCGTCATTTTTATTATAATTTCCAAATTTTGTGCAATGCAAGCCTTACATTTCGCGAACTTCTCATTTTTATCCGTCTACCCTTATTCAAAAATACTTCCTTGAACTTCCGTTCTCCTTCTTTTTTTCACTGATTTCTATTCAGATAAATCTTGATCAATCATCAGTTCATCACTGAGAAGATTAAATTACATAATATATTCAAATATATCGTAGATGAATTTCAAATTACAATTTTTTTATATAAGTTTCTTATTTTAGTGTCGAAATAGCCTCAAATGTCAGGTCAAAATCAATCAAAATTCATCCAAGTATAATTTAAAATTTGTCGATACGTTTCGGCTGCTATGTCAGCCTTCATCAGTCGAAACATTTATTGCTGATTTTGTTATGGTGAAAATCATCAAAGCAGTTCATACAAATAAAAATTCCACTTAAAAAGTAGTAGTAGTAGTAGTTTATTTGTCATAGAACCCATAGGTCCATAC
>CAKNXH010064381.1:0-20103 GCA_932178445.1 Andricus quercusramuli | reverse complement strand
AAAAAAATTCGAAATTTTGAAAGTGGGGGGCCAAGTTCACACGCATGATTGACATCCCAATTTTAGAGACTCAGACTTCTCGAGTTCTTTCAGTTTTCAGGCCTTTTAGTGTAGCCGCATAATTTAATTTTCAAAATTCCCGCACTTTTCTCTGACCATTTATATCACTGCCCCACAAAAAAGTAGGAGTTCCGACGGACCAGAGTAGTTAATTCTTACGCATTTTAGGTCGCTGAATCAGATTTTGAAATCGGAATGCCAAAGTTAGGTCTTGTTTTCTTCCTAACCTAAAAATTACCTAACCTCAAGAAACGCTTTTTTCGTACATTTCACAGCCTCACAAAAAAAAAATTAGTGTTCCAAAGGACCAGACTAGTCACTTCTTACGTATTTTGAGTCAATGAATCCGAATCCAAAGTCGGAAATTCAGAGTTAGCTTTTGTTTTCTTGCTAACCTCAAAAAACACTTTTTTCGTACATTTTTTGCGGTTAGGAAGAAAGCAAGGGCTGAATTCGGAATTTCGAATTCGGATTCGGATTCTGCGACCCAAAATATGTAAGAATTGACTAGCCTGGTCCGTTGGAACTCTTGTTTTCTTCCTAACCTCAAAATTTCATAACCTCAAAAAACACACTTTTTCGTACATTTCACAACCTCACAAAAAACAAAAACAAAAGTAGGAGTTGCGACGGATCAGACAAATCAATTCTTACGTATTTTAGGTCGCTGAATCTGAATTCAAAGACGGACTGCCGAAGTTAGCTTTTGTTTTCTTCCTAACCTTAAAAATTTGTAAAGTTAAAAAATACATTTTTTCGTACATATGACAGCCCCATAAAAAAGTAGTAGTTCCAACCCACCAGACTAGTCAAATCTTACGTATTATGGGTCGCTGAATCCGAATCTGAAGTTAAAAATTTCGAAGTTAGCTCTCGTTCTTTTCTGACTGCAAAAAAAGTATGAAAAAATGTTTTTTTTTTTAGGTTAGCAAGAAAAAAAGAGCTTACTTCGGAATTTCGACTTCGGATACGGATTCAGCGACCCGAAATAAGTAAGAATTGACTAGTCTCTTCTATCAGAACACCTCATTTTCTTTTCTTTGAGATTAGGGAATTTTTAGATTAGGAATAAGACAAGAGCAAAATTCGGAATGTCGATTTCGGATTCGGATTCAGCGACCCAATATACGTACGTCAGAACTCCTCTTTTTTGCGGGGCAGTTTATTTAAAGACCAACATTCTTATCTTGTAACATTTTTTAATATCTAATCCTTTATAAATGGAATAAACAAATTTTAAAACTAAATTGAAATGTAAATGAACTTGAAAAAACTGAAAAAGTGACCAAACATGACTAAAAGGCACTTATGTACATTAATAATGAGACTAATGTTGTTTTGAATTTAAATCCATTTAAAATATCTCGATTCATAAGACTTCAAAACAATTCAAGTTAAATTTAACAACAAAATAAAATAAATAGGAGAACATTTAAAGAATGAAAAATAAGTCCATTGATTTCAGACAAATTTGAGGGAATTTAAAAGAATTTAAGGGATATGAGAAGAATTCGATGAAATTCAAAAAATTCAACATGAATTATACAAAAATTCGAGTAAATTGAAAACAAATCAAATACATATACGGGAAAAAAATTCAATTCAGAAAATTTGAAATGAGTTTCGAAAAATTCAAGGAAATTCAAAAAGAATTTGATGAAATGCCTAAATTTACAAGAATTGAAGTGAATTTAAATGAATAAAGAGAATTCCAAAGAATTAATGATAAATTGATAAGAATTCGGGGTGAATTCTAAATAAATTCAAATGAATTTTATTAGATATTTTAAAATCCCTGAAAATAATTGATATCCTCAGATAATCTTATAAAACATCTTCTGAAAGTTTACGAAATTCTTTACAACCGCATAAAACTTGTTTCAAAACAATTCAAATATTTAAAAACCTTGGAAATAGCTTTAAAAATTTTTAATCTCTTGAAAATGACTTGGAATCTTTCAAGATACCCTAAAATATTTCAAATCCTTTGAAAGTCTTAAAAATTATTGAAATCAATTAGAAATTTACTAGAATATCTTTAAATTCTCTACATATTTTTAATTTTTAAAAATCCTATTAAATCGTTAAAATCGTTGGAACCCCCATCAAGTGATTAAAATGAATGAAATATTCCTTGGAATATTTTTAAATTCTTTGAAATCTTTTAAAATGATTGAAATATAGTTTTAAAACCCCTAAGATATTCCAATTCCTTTATAATCTTTTGAAATTTCTTGACATTTTTAAAAACACCCTCAAATCTTCAAATTCTTTAAAATCCCTTGAAATTATTAAAATATATATTTTTTTAATCCTAACATATTCCAAAGGCTTTAAAATCTTTTGAAATTTGTTTAAATTTTTTAAAGCTCTTAAAAATTCCTTGGAATTATTTTTAATACCGTCAAATCTTTAACATTCTTTAGATTTAAAGATTCATCTTTAAAATTTTTTAAAACCCCTTAAGATTATTGAAATATATTTATAAAAAAAACCCTAAAATATTTTAAATCCTTCAAAATCTGTTGAAATTTCTTGAAACCTTTTCAAGCTCTTGATAATTCCTTGGAATTTTTTAAATACTTCTTAAAGTTCTTCTTATAGAAATTCCTGGACTTTTTCAATTTTTCTCAAAAATCCTTAGGATTTTTAAGTCTCTTTAGGATTAAATACAGCGACCTAAGGGTACTTTCCATCACGCTAATAGGGTACTTTTTTGTCCTCAAAGGGAACCAAATTCAGGATAAATTCATAAGATTTAAAACAACTCAAGTTAATTTCAACAAAATTCAAATGAATCAAAAAAAAATTTTTAATACAAAAAATTCCATTCATTACCATAAAATTGCAATGAATTTAGAGGAATTTAAGGTAAACTAGAAGAATTCGATGAAATTCATAAAAAATCACAGTGAGGTTAAAATTATTTAGGATCAATTGAATAATAACTTCTAACAATTCAAAAAGCCTATTGAATTAAATAAAATTGAGTGAACTAAGAAGAATTTAATTAATAAATTAAAAAAATTCGAGAGAATTCCAAAGAATTGAGAAAAATTCAGGGTAAATTAAAAATTCAAACCTCTTCAAATCTTGAAACCCTTCTAATTTCTAACCAAAGAACTGACTAACGACTAACAAACAATGCAAATTAAATTCAAAAAAATTCAAATGAATTGGATGAAATTTAAAAATTCGAAAAAATTCCATAATTATAATAAAATTTTAGTGAATTTAGAGAAATTTAAGTGAAATGAAAAAAATAGGATGAAATTCATTAAAAAAGTCAAGCTGAATTTAAAAAGCAATTAAGGGAATTGAAAACTATTCAAAAACATGAAAAAATTGATTGAATTGAGAAGGTTTGAAATGAGTTTCAAAAAATTAAAAGGGCATTCAAAATAATTTGATGAAATTCCTACGAATTTGAGACGAGTTTAAAAGTTTTCAAGATGAATTAAGCAAAAACTTTTTTAAAAACCACTAAATTGAGAAAAATCAGTGAATTTAGAAGAATTCAAGAGGATTTAAAAAAATTCCGGTCGAATTTCAAATGAATTGCAAAAAATATTTTAAAATCTCGTCAAATCTTTGAAACCCTACGAAACCCCTCACTACTTGTGAATAAATTGTTTAAAATTCATTAAAATATTAAAATTCTTTTAAATTATTCAAACCTTTGGAAATCCCTTGAAATTGTTTTAATCTCTTAAAAATGCCTTAGAATCTTCTAAAAAAAGCTAAATAATTTTCAAGGTCTTAGAAATCCCTTCAAACTATTAAAATTATAAAAATTGCCTGGGTATAGTTTGAAATTTCCTAAACTATTTCAAATTCTTTGATTTTTTTCAGGTTTCCTTTTTTTACATAAAAAAATTAAATAACAACAATTTCTAAAGAAGCAGAACCATAAATAAACAAATTCTTCATTTTTTTCAGACATAAGTTGTCTTCATGAAATCTTTGGGGATATTTTTTAATCTTTGTGAAGTCTTTGAAATCTTTCAAGTGTTTGTGAAATCTTTGTGAATTCGTTGAAATTTTTGGAAATATTTAAAATCTTTATGAAATCTTGAAATATCTTTGAAACCTTTGAGAAATCTTTTCAAAATGTAAAATCTTTGGGAAATTTTTCGAAATCTTTATGAAATCCTTTGTGTTCGTTTGAGACGAACCTTTTGAAATCTGTGAAATATTTTCTAATCTGGTGTACTGTACCTTTTTTAAATCTTTGAAGTTCTTATGAATTCATTGGAATATTTGTGAAATCTTTTGTATTCGTTTGAAATATTTGTGAAATCTTTTTTCAATCTTTGTTTATGAAATCCTTTGTGTTCATTTGAAATTATTGAAACCTTTTGAAATATTTTCAAATTTATTTAACCCTTTTGAAAACATTGAAATGTTTTGAAATATTTTGAAATTCTAATGAATTCTTTGAAATATTTTTGAAATATTTTTGAAATCTTTATGAAATCTTTTATATTCGTTTAAAATTACTGGAATACTTGAAATGTTTTGAAATCATCTAAAAAAATTGAAATCGTTTAAAATGTTTGAAATGTTTTAAAATCTTTGAAATCTGGTGTACTGTACCGTTTTTGAAATCTTTGAAATTCATGAAATCTTTTGAAAGCCTTAGAAATATTTTTGAATTCTTTCTGAAAAAAAAATGTTTTGAAATCTGGTGTACTTTTTTAAGAATTATATTATATATATTTTTAAAGTAATTTTACTTTTTTCACCGTTTTTTAAATCTTGCCATTTTTGTAATCTTTTGCAATTCTGATGAATTATTTGAAATCTTTGTGGAATCTTTTGTGTTTGTTGGGAATCACTGGAATTTGGAAATATTTGTGGATTCTTTTGAAATTCTTTAAAAAATTTTGTAATCGTTTAAAATCTTTGAAATGTTTTGGAATCTTTGAAATCTGGTGTACAGGAATTGTGTTGAAATCTTTGAAATTCTTGAAATCCTTTGAAATCCTCATGAGTTCTTTGAAATATTTGTGAAATCTTTTGAAATTTTTTGAAATCTTTTAAATCTGGTGTAATGGATCTCTTTTGAAAGCTTTGAAATTCTTGTATTCTTTTGAAACATCTATGAAATTTTTAAGAAATCCTCCAAATATTTGTGAAATCTTTCTGAAATCTTTTGTATTAATTAGAAATCATTAAAATATTTGAAATATTTATGAAATCTTTTGTAATCTTCAAAAAAATTTTGAAATCGCTTCCAATCTTGGAAATGTTTCAAAATCTTGTTTACTACTCACTGTTTAAAAATTTAAAAATCCTTGAAATCTTAAAAGTTTAAAAATCTTTGTAAAATATTTAAAATTTGATGTACATGCCTTTTTCAAATCTTTAAGATCCTTGAAATCTTTGAAATAATTGTTAAATCTTTCTCAAATCTTTGTTTGTGAAATCTTTTGTATTCGTTGAAATCATTGAATTATTTGAAATCTTTGTGAAATCTTTTGAAATCCTCATGAATTCTTTAAAATATTTGTTTGAAATCCCTATGAAATTTTTAAGAAATCTTTCAAATATTTGTGAAATCTTTTGTAATCATCCAAAAAATGTCGAAATCGCTTCAAATCTTGGAAATGTTTTAAAATCTGGTTTACTATTCCCCGTTTTAAAATCCTTGAAATCTTTGTGAAATTGTTGTGAAATCTTCGAATTCTGGCGTGCACGCCTTTTTTAAATCTTTGAAATCCGTGAAATCTTTGTGAAATTTTCAAAATCCTTCGATATATTTCAAAAGCTTCGAAATATTTTGAAATCTCTTTAAATCTTTAGAAATATGTATTTTGCAAATTATTTTAATCTGTTGTAACTCAAAAACCGAGTAGTCAACACCTTGAAAAATCCGTTATATGGCTAAAGCTCATTCTAATTCGGAAACTGAATTAACATCGAAATTTTCAACTAATAATTTTTATAATTTGTAAGTTCAATATCACAAAAAAATGTATACTTGAACTATTTAATAGCTTTAACTTTAAATATAATATTGAAATTTGTTCATTGCAATCTATAAAATAATTGGTACAGTCTTGAATAATTGATACCGTTTTAATTGCTTTGAATTTAATAATTGATACCGTTTTAAAAACAAAACAAAAATCATTCAAATTCAAGGTTCTCGTGAAAAATTCAAGGAGATTTCCAGGTTTTCAAGGTATAAACAAAAATTCAAGGAGAATTCCAGGTTTTTAAGGTTTTCAAGGTCGCTGGAACCCTGTTACAGAAACTCCCTGATTTTTTTTCAAAATGCCTGACTTTTGGAAGCTTCGATCTTATTATAATTTTTTAAAGTTACATTATGGGCTTTAAATAGGGTACCATAGGGACCAAATCTTGAAAATAGGGTACTTTAGGGACCTTAACTGAATATAGGGTACAATAATAACTTTCCATTACCCCTATTATTTTTTTATAATTTTAAATTTTTTTAAATAATTACCCCTATTATTATTATTTATTATATATCCCCTATCCCTAAATATAGGGACCGGTTTGTGAGGTCTGCTTTACTTTTCCCTGATTTCCAGACTTTCCCCGACATATATACGCTCGCCCAACTATTTTCATCATTTTTTTGTATCAAACAACATTCCAGTTATTTCTACTTTGCAGAAATTTATTGAGTACCATTATATGACTTCGGGAATGAAATTTCCTTGATCGTTGAACGCGGGGAAATATCAAAACCACCTCGTTGAGAACGAGCGGCGGCGGCGACGTCGAAATTGAAATTGTTCAATTGACAATATTTTTCGGCTATGGATATTGTACATCTCGATGGGCCAGGGTTCTTTCCGAATATTGCCTCGATTTTATGATATCCGGGGTTTGCATTAAAAAAAAAAGTTCGACGCGAATTGCGAACCAATAAGTAACAAATCTTTTTCGGATTACGACTCTCGATACCACCAATAACAAGTTTGTGTAATACCACAGAATGCAGTGAAATAAAATGAATTTCAAATCAAACAAACCTTTCTCGACGAGGATATTTATAAACGTATTGAACTTAGAGAGGTCAATAGCCGGGTCTGGATGTCCCTTGAATCCTGCACAATGTCCATTTTCATTAAAATAGCAGGGATCACAGCGCAAAAGGAGCCCAAAAAAGGGGAAAATGGAGTTGTTTTCTCACGATAAAGGGGAAAATAGGGGAAACATTAACGATTAAACATTTATCTTCATATATCTACCATTAAAGATTTATTTTTGAAAATTGGACATACTTAAATCGTTGGAAATCCATCCAGAGTGATATAAAAAAAGGTTTGTCATTTCATCCTTACTATAATTAATACTTTCAATGTAAATTTAAAACTAAACTCTTCAGTAGAGCAAAGTGAAAATGCTAAAATTAATCGAAACGTTTAAGCTGAGGAATAACAATTTGTGGGTCGACATCCAAAACAAGTAAAGAAAAAATTTTGAAATCGGTTAATATCTTTTGTTCTCTTTCTTTAATTTACAATTAATTTTTTTTTTAATTAAAAAAGAAGTTGCCTTATTTAACATTTTTTGAAAATATACAAAAACATGTTTTTTGGATTGATTCGAACCTGGAATTGAGTCAGCTTGAACCAAAGAAACATGTTATTATTTTTTATTCATGGGAAAAGAAAAATTTTGTCTTGGTTTTTATAACGTTCCAAAATCGCAAAAATTATATGAAATCCCAAAAATCACAACTCATGACAAAATTTTTTTCCCGAAAAAGCAAAATAAATAATTATTCCTTTGGTTCAAGCTGAATAAATTTCAGGTTCGACATATTCAATTTAAAAAAAAAATATTTTTGCAAATTTCAAATTAAATAAAATTATAATAAACCAAAAAAACAATTTTAAATTTCGGAATTTTCAACAAATAAAAGCTCTTCCGAACAAAAAAAGTTGAATCGTTGGATTAAGAACATGAGTTTTTAACCAAAAATCGAATAGTTACATTTTCGTTTCAAAAAATTAATTTTCAATTTAAAAAACTGAATTTTCTCCCAAATTGTTGGATTGGGAAGACTCAAAGAAGAATTTTCTTCAATGGAGTTGATTTTTCAACACGAAAAAATGAATTTTTAATTAAATAGTTAATTTTCAACCAAATATTTTCTTTCTCTGAAAAACTGGTAAATTGCAAAGCTAAATAGACCAATTTTCCACAAAACAATTTAATTTTTAACCCTAATATATGAATTTTCAACAAAATAGTTGAATCCCCAACTAAAGCCCCAAGAAACAAACAAAAACTTTAACTAAAATTATGAATTGTATTCAAAATGTCCAATTTTAAAGCAAGAAGATTATTTTTCTACAAAAAAGGACGAATTTTTAACAAATTACATGAATTGTTAACCGAACAGTTGATTTTTCAACTAAAAGGGACCAATTTTCAACAAAATAATTAAATTTTGAAATAAAGAAGATCAGTTTTCAACCAATTATAGAATAGTTAAATTTTCAGTTGAAAAAATTAATTTACCACCAAATAAAGAAAACAAATTTTCAAACAAAGTGATGAACTTGTAACTAAAATGATAAATCTTCAACTGAAACAGATAATTTTTAAACCAAGAAGATGAATTTTTAAAAACTTATTTTATTTTCAACCAAAAAGATGAATTTTCAACTAAAATTATGAATATTTAACTGGAATACTTGAATTTTCAAAAAAGAAGATTAATTTGCAAACAAGATTAATTTTCTGTCAAAAAGATGATTTTTTAAAGAAAATGCATGAATTTTCAACGAATTAGTTGAATTTTTAACTTAGAAAAGTCAATTTTTCAACCATGTATGAAGTTGAATTTTGAACTGAAAAAAAATCAACTTTTAACAAAAAATGGAATAGTTCAATTTCACTTTTTAAAAAAAATTAATTTTCAACCAAATGATCAATTTTCAAATAAAATGATGAATCTTCAACTGGAATACTTTAATTTGTGAACAAAAAAGATTCATTTTTAACTAAAATAACGAATTCTTAAATAGAGTAAATGAATTTTATACCAAAAAGACGAATTGGCGACCAAGAAGATTAAATTATACCAAAAAGACGAATTTTTAACTAAAAATATAAATTATCAACCAAAAATTGAATGTTTTAATTTTCTCTTGAAAAATAATGTTCAACTAAAGAGATAAATGTTCAACTAAAGTGACAGAATATTCAACTGGCAAAGTTTATTTTTTAATTAAAAAAATTAATTAAATCAGCTACTTTTACGAATGAAGAATCATTGTCATTCAATTTTATATTGCAATTTAAACAAAAAATTAAGCACTCTTTTGAAAAAATTTCCTGACTTTTAAAAAAATCCCCTGACATATCCAGGTTTTTCCAAGTATATAAAAATTCCCCGAAAATTTCTGGTTTTCTAGGTAAGGTAGATAAATTCAACGGGATTCAAATGAATTGGAAAAAATGTTGGAAATCCATTTATTTCAGAAAAATTTGAGTTATTTTAGAGAAATTTAAGGGAAACGAGAAGAACTCGATAAAATTCATAAAAAGAAAAACTAAACTGAATTTAAAAAACAATCAATCGAATTCAAAACAATTCAAAAATATGAAAACATTTATTAAATTATGTAAGTTTAAAGCGATTTTAGAAAAATTTAAGAGAATTTCATGATTAACTGAACAACAAATTTTGTAAATCCATTGAATTGAGCTTTGTAAATTAACGGTAATTATTAATAATGTAAACAATTTAATAAACGAATTCAGATTTTGGCTATTTTTCAACGAATAGGCTCATTTTTTGCATAATTAACTAAGAATGTCTTTTCGATGACTTTTTTCTACGATGCTTTGCAAATTTACGAAAATTAATAATCATTTCAACAAATTAAGAGTTTGGCCATTTTTCAACGAATGAGCTCAAATTGTTTACGGAATCGCCAAGAGTGTATTTCCAATAACACTTTTTCTTGTAATCTAGGTAAAAGGTACTCTGCAAATTTACAGTAATCATTAATTATTCAAACAATTTTTATAAATATATTCAGGGTTCGGCTATTTTTCAAAAAATAGGCACAATTTATGTTTAGTGTTTCAAGTTTCAGAAAAAAAAACGTTTTCAAAATCCCTGACTCTTGGAACCATATCTTGAAAATAGGGTACTATAGGGAACCAATTTTAAAAATAGGATACTTTATGGACCACAGAAAAAACAGAAGATAAACTTTACATCGCTTTCCAACGAAAGATTCTCTGCAACAAAAATTAACTTCACGGGATAAGCTTTAAATCGTAAATGTCGGCTGTGGGGAGTTGTGGTCCACCATTAGTGGGGAGTCGTGGGCCAAGCTTTCTTAATGCGTCTTTAAATTTTTCAAGTGAAACTTATTTTCTCTTGTTCTGAAAAGACTTCTGCATTATCTGCAAGGGCACAATGCCAAAGATTTTAAATCGGAACAACACAGTTCACTGCAACATGTGCGATCGTGCTGTGCACTTGAAATGTGCCAAAATGAGGGCCGGATATTACACTTGCATACATTGTGAATCAGAATAATTTTTTTAAATCTTTTTAAAATCATTAATTTTTATTTACTGCAGCTTTAATAAACATAAACTACTGGAATATGCCATTTTCTTTGATTTTTTGTCATGGCCCACAACTCCCCACCAAAATAACAAATATCGATTTGTATAAGATTTACGTCATCCTAAATATTTCTCGCGCATTAACGAATTTTATTAATTGTGGTCTCCAGTTGATGTATTGACAAGTTTACTACAAATACCAGTTCATAAATTGACAATTTATCGATGTTCAGAGATGTTATGTCTTGAAAACAAAGCGTGGCCCACAACTCCCCACTCTCCCCTACAAGTAAGTTCTGAAAAGAATAAAAAACGTGTAAAGTCTCGAGACAAGGAAAAACATTTTCTTTAAGGGTTCGCGTTATGCTATCATTATTACAGGGGCCTTTTGCGATTGTAAGGTTACTTCCGCTTCTGCAATTCGCACGTGATGCGAAAAGCTTTTCCTCGATGTGCTGGTACACGTGTTCAGTGTCTACCTTACCCTAAAAATGAGGCTATCTCTCTTGCGCAGAGTATATCTTTTCCATTCAGAACCTTTCCAGTCACGTGACCAATTTTACGACTGAATGGAAACCGTGCTTCTTACAGCCGCGGGTGGCACGATGAAAGTAAAAAAGTGTTTTGTTAGCCAGCTGGGACCACGTGTAATTAGAGCACGCCCGTCACGCGAAACCAATGATGCGCAAAGAGCTTACCGATCAAATTATTACTTTTCAAGTTTGCAATTGCGAGTACAGTGGGAACAATTAGGGGGAAATCAATAGACAAATAAAGAGAATCCGATTCGAATTTAGATGAAAAGAAGACTAATTAGGAAGTATTTAAACATTTAATAGAAATATCAGGGATGACAGCGGATAAATAGTTCTATTTTAGGTAAAAAGGAGGATACTTTTTCCAAAAAAAGTGGATTTCATTTATTATTAAAATTCTTTTTATATCATATGGTTATCTCGTGAATACAACCATCTTTTCAGCTACCTTTGAAAAATTGGCTAAACACCTCAGCACTTTCTACTGATAAAAATACATTTAAAAAAATCAAGAAGATCAAAAATTGAAAAGTAATAATTTTTTGTAATTTATTTTTATCAGTAGATATAGATTTTGATTACTTATTCTCATAAATTTTTTCCCAGTAAATTCTTTTCAGAACCCTTCGTTGTTCAATGTATTTTTCTGAGTAAGCTGGAAAAAAATTGTTTAAAAAAATTACTTTTTGAAAAACCTACTTCTTCTGTTTTTATTTCCTTAGACTTTTAATTTTTTCATATATTTTCATTAGTTGAAAGCTTTTTAATATTCAAAACATTTTCAAATGTCAGCTAAATATAAAGTATAGTGTAAAAAACATGAAATAAAAAAATTATTACTCACGAAAATAACAAAATTATGAAGATAATAATTTTTTTAATACGCAGTTTGCTAATAAGTAAAACCAGGCCACATAAAAATCCACTCATAATTAATTAAATTTTATAAGAGGTTGTTACTATATGATAATTTCTTTCATAAATATTATTTCAGATTTCCAAATTTTGAATGCAAACTAAAAATAAAAAATAAAAAAAAAATAAAAAGTAATAATTTGTTTGGTTTAATATTGTATTATTTGCATGAAAATTCAATTTTTTGTTTGAAAGCTCAATTATTTTTTGGAAAATTCAATTATTTTTTTCAATTCAACAACTTTGTTTAAAACTGATATTTTTTGCTTTGAAATTCAACTATTTTCGCAGAAGATACTTATTTAGTTGACAACTTAACTGTTTTGTAGAAAATTCGTTTTGTGGATTAAAAATTCATCTCTTTTTGTAGAAATTACATCTTTTCCGGTTCAAAATGTAACTTTTTGGTTGACAATTAATCTGTTTTGATTAAGGATTGAATTATTTTATTGAAAATTTGTATTTTTGGGTTGAATTCAACTGCTTTTGATTTAAAATTAAAATCATTTTTGGTAGGCAATTTAACTATTTTGTTAAAAGTTGAACTAATTTGTTAAAAATTAATTTTTTTTGGTTGAACATTAATAATTTTAATTAAAAATTCATCTCTTCCTTTGAAAATGCACCTTTTTAAAATTATTATTATTTTTTTAAAGATATTCTTAGTTGAAAATTCGTCTGTTTTTGTTAAGGATTCCACTATTTTAATAAAATACGCCCTTTTGAGTTAAAAATGTTATGGTTTACGATTGGTTTAAAAGTTGACCCATTTTGATAAAAATTAATTTTTTGTTATTGAAGATTCATCATTTGAGTTAAAAACTAATCCCTTTCGTTAAAAATTTGAATATTTGCTTGAAAATTCTTCTTTTTGGGTGGATTCAACTATTTTTGTAGGAAGTGTAACTATTTAGTTGAAAATTCGTCTTTTCGGATGAATTCAACTGTTTTTTATTTACAATTAAAAACTTTTTTCGTTGAAATATCAATTTTTCATTCCTCGTTGAGAATTGATCTATTTTGGTTAAAAATTCAACTACTTTTTTAAGTGTTGAACTATTTTTTTCTCAAATGAATTTTCTTTGTTCGAAATACATATCTTTGATTTGAAAATTCAACTTCTTTTTGTCATAAAGTTTAATAACTTAGCTGAAAATTTAACTATTTAGTTGAAAATTAACTTTCTTGTTAAAATTTTATATTTCAAATTTTAATATTTATTTGTTGAAATATCAAATATTAAACTTTTGTTTGAAAATTTAACTTCCTGTTTGAAAGATGAACTACTTTCTTGAAAGTTCATTTTGTTATTGGAGATTCATATTTTTAGTTGCAAATTAGTTTTTTTGTTCAAAAATAATGTCTCAACAGCAAATTGAACTATTTTGTTTCAAATTCAAGTGATTGGTTATAAATTAACTTTTCTGTTGATCTTTGATATTCTCGAGATAAAAATTAAACTGTTTTATAGAAAATTCGTCTTTTTGGCTTGAAAATTGAATAATTTGATATAAAATTCAATGAATTGTTACAAAATTCAACTGTTTTGTAGAAATGTCTTTTTCTTTATTGAAAATGAATTCTCCTTAATATAATTTGGACTAACATCGCATCCATTGCTTAAACTGTTTAGATGCAAATTTATGTAATTTGTTGAAAATTCGTCTTTTTGTTAGAAAATTAATCTTCTTGGTAGAAAATTCAACATTTTGGTTGAAAATTTAAGTATTAGATTGAAAATGCAACTGTTTTGTTGAAAGCTCATCTTTTTGACTTGAAAACAATAAAGATGAAATTTTTTTCTCTATTCACTGAAAAATCTTTCTTGGTTGGAAATTCGCCTTTTTCATTTGAAGATTCATCTCTTTCGGTTCACAATTCATCTTCTTCAGTTAAAACTTATTTTCTTTTGGTTAAGGATTCAACTGTTTTTATTGAAAATAAAAATGTTCTTTTGATTAGAACGCAATTTTAGATTTTTTGTTGAGAAGTCATCTTTTTTGGCAGAAAATTCGAGTACTTGGTTGAAGGTTTTACTAATTTGTTAATTCTTAAGAAACAGTAAGATCCCCCCCCCCCCCCAAATCTTCTAAAATTATTTTTGTATGACCACTAAATAGATTCAGACAAAAAATAGTGGTCCAAATTTCAGAAAAGAATGTACGTAATTTATGCGCGAAACAATGTTCATAAACGAATTCAGAGTTTGGCTATTTTTCAACGAATAGGCTCAACTTTTTTGCAGAATTAGCTAAAAATATCTTCTCGATTACTTTTTTCTATTATGCTTTTCAAATTTACGAGAATAATTAATTACTTCAACATATTCAGAGTTTGGCTATTTTTAAAGGAATAGGCACAATTTTTTTACGTAGTCAACTAAGAATATGTTTCTGATGATTCTTTTCTATTTTGCTTTGTAAATTTACAGTAATTATTATTAATTCAAACAATTTAATAAACAAATTCAGAGTTTGGCTATTTTTCAACGAATAGGCTCTTTTTTTGCATAATGAACTAAGAATCTTTTCGATGACTTTTTTCTTGGATGCTTTGCAAATTTACGAGAATTGATGATTATTTTGAAAAAATAAGAGTTTGGCCATATTTCAACAAATGGGCTCAATTTGTTTAACGTATCGCCAAGGGCGTATTTTCAATAACTCTTTTTCTACAGCACTTTACAAATTTACAGTAATAATTAATTATTTAAACAATATTTAGAAACATATTCAGGGTTTGGCTATTTTTCGAAGAATAGGCACAATTTATGTTCAGTGTTTCAAATTTCAGAAAAAAATGTACGTAATTTATGCGCGGCCCATAATCAGCCATTGAGAACATTTTCCGGAAAAGTAAATAAATAGTGGCATTGTTGGAAAATTGTGAGAAAATAGTATCTTCAGTGAAATTTTTTTCGGAATAGTAGCAAAATAATTTCATCGCTCAAAAAAAGTGTCAAATAGTGTATGTAGTGTGGTGAGTTCGAGTCTTGTGGGTATCAAATTTTCTCTTGTCGTTACCGATTTTCTATGAACAATAGCCAAGAATAGAGGTATAATTTAAGCAAACCACTGAGCACTGTCATTGTCATTGTCATTGTCATATTTATAGTCATGGTTATGGTGGCAAAATGAGAAGATAAGAATCCTTTTTTAAATCAAGACAAAGGCGATAAATGTAAGCGCAAAAGGCGAGATAACAAGCAAGTTAAGGAAAGCGGAGCCTGACATGGATACGGGCCACTTTGGCAAAGGTGCCATCTAACCATAACAAGGCTATGTCGGAAGTTAACAATGCCACCACCACCGCCACTCTCAGCGGCTTCGCTGTAGAGAACTGCAGCCTCCAACATGTTACCAAGTGTCCTCAGACGCATAACTTCCGGTTGCTGCTGGACCAGGAGGTCAGATGTAAACCCTACCCTACCCTACCCTATCCTATCCTACAGAACGTCGCCTCTGGCTAGGGGCCAGAGTCACATTACTTTTCATAATGTCCACCTAATGGACTCTTTCTCGCGCAATCTCCCTCGCTTTTTACTATAAGCATTCACCGTAATAACGATACTTGCTGCTTCCAGCCAGAGGACTGTACGAGAGTCGAGAGAAATTAGAAAATGTCACGAATTTAGGGGAGAGTGGGGAGTTGTGGGCCACGTTTTGTTTTCAAGACATAACATCTCTGAACATCGATAAATTGTCAATGTATGAACTGTTATTTGTAGTAAACTTGTCAATACATCAACTGGAGACCACAATTAATAAAATTCGTTAATGCGCGAGAAATATTTAGGATGACGTAAATCTTATAAAAATCGATATTTGTGGTTTTGGTGGGGAGTTGTGGGCCATGACAAAAAATAAAAGAAAATGGCATATTCCAGTAGTTTATGTTTATTAAAGCTGCAGTAAATAAAAATTAATGATTTTAAAAAGATTTTAAAAAATTTTTCTGATTCACAATGTATTCAAGTGTAATATCTTTGGCATTGTGCCCTTGCAGATAATGCAAAAGTCTTTTCAGAACAAGAGAAAATAAGTTTCACTTAAAAAATTTAAATACGCATTAAGAAAGTTTGGCCCACGACTCCCCACTAATGGTGGACCACAACTCCCCACAGCCGACATTTACGAAATGACCGAATTGCCATGCACACAATGAATGTTTTGCCGAAATTGTTTGATTGAATTTAAAGCCAATTGCTCAAGGAATATTTTGCAATAACGTGCCTTTGAAATCTGCTGTAGAACGGTACTTCAAATATCAACCACTTGAGGTGTACAAAAACTTTTATTTTGATTTCTTTAATCAACAATTTCAAAATAATAACTACGCGTGTTGAGACTATGTTTCGAGTTCACAAATTTAGCTCACACAAAGAGAGTCTTTTGGCAGTGAATAAAGCAGTCCTACCACCCAGAACATGGCAGAGATTAAGGTGGCCCACGACTCCCCACCGTCCCCTACTTTATGGGAGGATCATTTATTCTTTAGAGGTTTACAAATCTCGTACCTCTCCAACATCGAGTCCAAAATATTGTTTCCAGAACTTGTATACCATCAAAATTAGGGTGACCCTAAAACCCAAACGCGTCGAATTTTTTTTCAGCATCCCCCAATTTTTTTAGGTCGTGGATCTCGCACTCGGTTATTGTACTTCCACCACATATTTCCATGGGACTTCTAAAATTAAAGGCCAATGCATCGAGAATTGACATTTGGTAATTGTGAATTCTCTTTTGTTAAAGCTCCTTCGGTTTTAACGAACACATCCTCATCACGTGTCTCGTGAGAAAAAAGGTCAAAAGCAAATTGTTAGATCTAATTTAGGCAAACTATTTTGTTATCAAACATTCTATTTACCTTGTGTCTTTTTTACAAAAATGTAATTTGTTTATTTGTCATGAATTTTCATGATTTAAACAAAAAATACGCTTGTTATAAAAAAATAATTTGCAACAAATTTTTCGATCTTTTTTTGGTGAACAACTTTTGTCAATTCATCTTTTTTCGTATCTTGTGCCGTTTTCCAAAATTGTAATATTACTTAATGTTATTTTTTACGGCTAAAACAAAAACTACGTGTCCTATCACAACATTATTCGTAACAAATTTGTAGATCTCTTTTGGGTGAACAACTTTTTCTGTTCGTTTGTTTTCGTATATCTTGCATATTTTTCACGAAAAACGGAATTTTTTTAAATAGAATTTTTCACGATTAAAACGAAAAATATGTCTTAACACAAAAATGTTCCCGAGAATATTTGTTTATCTTTCTAAGATGAAAAATTTTGCTTAACATTTTTCTAATATCTCGTCTAGCTTTCCTGGAAAATGGCATTTTTGATTTCTTAAAAAGCATTTTCTATGGACAAAACCAAAACCTTTTATCAAAAATGGCTGGTTCACCAAATTTTTTTATGCCTTAAAAACCGACAAAATAAAATTTTACATTAAACTAATACCTCCTCATTAGGATGAGAATGTAAAAAAATAAAACTGTGCTTGAGCAGTAAAAGTTTTTTGAAAAATCGAAAATTGCGAGCTAAACAAAAATGTACGAAAAATTAATCTAATTTGTCAGAAATTCAACATTTTGGTAAAAAAGACATTTTCTTAGTTGAAAATTCAACTATATTTTTTAAAAATTGATTCTTTGGTTTAAAATTCAATAACTGAACTATTCTTGATTTTAGCTGAAAATGATTCGGTTAAAAATTTAACAATTTTGTTCAAAATTCTTTTTTTGTTGTTTAAAGTTAATTTTTTTCAACGGAAAATTTAACTATTTCATTTTACAGAAATTTTTCTTTCTTAGTTGAAAATGAATGTACTTTTTTGAAATATATATATATTTTTAATAGAAAATTAGGATTTTTTCTTCAAAATTCATGGATTTGGTTGAGAACTAAAATTTCTGTTAAAAATGGTTGGGTTGACAATTCAACTTCTTTGTTGAAAATTAATTTTTTGTTTTTAAAAGTTCATTTTTATAAATGAAAATTCAACTATTTAATTTTTCGTCAAAATTTGTCTTTCTTAGTTGAAAATGAATGTATTTTTGTAAATTAAATTTTTTTGTTAGAAAATTATTAAGATTCTTGCTTGGAAATTTATCGATTTGGTTGAAAACTGACATTTTTGCTGAAAATTCATGTATTTTGTTAAGAATTCTTCTGTTTTGGTTGAAAATTCGTTGTTTTCTTTTATTGAAAATAGATTTGTTAAAAATGCATGTGATTGGTTGAAGATTTAACTATTTTGTTAAAAATTAATTTTTTAACTGAGAATTTAATCATTCCAATTTCCCTTAAAACTTGAGTGTTTTCATTTGAAAATTAAACTATTGAATTTTCATTGAAAATTCATCTGACTTAATTTGAAAAATCAACTACTGGAATTTACATTTGAACTACATTTTTAAAAATCATTTTTTTCATTGAAAATTTATCTTCTGTAGTTAAAAGTTCAACTTGTTAGTTGAAAATTGAACTAATTTATTGAAAAATCATTTTTCTGGTTGAAGATTCTTGATTTTAGTTAAAAATAGTTGGGTTGAAAATTCATTTATTTTGTTTCAAAAATTTTTTTATTGGTAACAAATTAATTTTCTTCCATGAAAATTCATCTTTTTGGTTGAATAATGAACTGTTTTGTTGGAAATGGTTTTTTTTTTGTAGAAAATTAAATTTTTTAAGGGAAAGTTTGAACATTCCATTTTTCTTGCAAATTTTGTTGGTAATTCATCCTTTTTGGTTCAACTTAACTATTTTTTATTAAAATTGAAAATTTCGTCTTGATTAAAAGCGCAATTTTTACATTTTTTGTTGAGAAATAATCTTTTTTGGTTGAAAACTCAAATATTTGGTTATAGGTTTTACTAATTTGTTAATTCGTAAGAAACAGTAAGATTATTGATAATTTAAACAATTTTCAGAAACGAATTCAGAGTTTGGTTATTTTTCGATGAATAGGCTCAATTTTTTGCAGAATTAACTAAAAATATCTTTCCGATTACTTTTTTCTATGATACTTTTCAAATTAAAGAAAAAAAATTAATTATTTTAACATGTTCAGAGTTTGGCTATTTTTCGAGGAATAGGCAAATTGAGTGTTTTCAGTTGAAAATTCAACTACTATTAAATTTCCTTTGAAAATTCATCAGATTTTATTTGAAAAATCAATGAACTACATTTTTTAAATTACTTTTTTCATTGAAAATTTATCTTTTGTAGTTGAAAATTAAACTTGCTGATTGAAAATTGAACTACACTATTAAAAAATCAGTTTTCTGGTTGAAGATTCTTGATATTAGTTTAAAATAGTTAGGTTGAAAATTCATGTATTTTGTTTAAAAAAATTTGTTATTGGTAACAAATTAATTTTCTTCCTTGAAAATTCATCTTTTTTGTTGAATATTGAACTGTTTTGTTGGAAACTTATCTTTTTGAGTTGAAAATTCCATTTTTTTAAAGTTCCTTTTCTGGTGGTTAAAAATTCATTGATTTAACATAAAATTTTATTATTCCAGTGTTGTTTCAAAAGTGATCTTTTTGAGTTGAAAACTTAACTATTTCGTCGAAAATTCGTCCTTTGTGGTATAACTCAACTATTTTGTTGAAAATTCGTTTTTTTCTTGTTGAAAATTAATTTTTTAAACTAAGAATATGTTTCCGATGATTCTTTTCTGCATTGCTTTGTAAATTTACAGTAATTATCAATAATTTAAACAATTTAGAAGTCAGTCGTTTATTTGAAAATAGGAAAACAATTTTTAAAATAAAAGTTTCAAAATATTTTAAAAGAAGTTTCAAAAATTTTCATTATTGGTCTATAAACTCTTTTTATGTGTGCAGATTTATTCAATAAAAGATTTTATAACCGCGTAACTAAAGTGACTTTCGGAAATAGACAAGAAATGGAATTATCTACAACCTGTTTTTTAAAAAAAGATGAGTTTCTAGTATATACCAAATTATATTAATTTTGACTAAAATACAATTTTTCCCCATAT
>CAKNXH010064380.1:44718-66859 GCA_932178445.1 Andricus quercusramuli | reverse complement strand
ATATGGTGATTGTGAGGGTTTTATTATACCGTTATTTAATAGTTCATTCACTTGTCTCGTAATTTCTTCTTTGTGAATAGGTGGAAAACGATATTGTCGCGAAAAAACTGGGCAATCGTCTGTTGTTGGAATTGAATGTTGTAACATATTAGTGGCTTCGAGGGGTTCTCCTGGAATTTGGAATCTGTCTGCGTGGTTGGTAATTAATCATTCTATGTGCTCGTATTCGTCTTGGTTTAGATGGTCCAAACGCAGAAGTTTTTTAATACATTCTGCCCTATCTTCACCCGTAATATTATAAAATTGGCATGGGTTGTCAAAAGAGTTATCTTTTTTTAGAAAATTGTTCAGTATTTTATTGGTTATGTCGTCGTCGTTCAGTTCCTCAGAGTCACTAAATTTTTTGGTGTTATTAAAGTTTAGTTCTTCAAATTCTTCTAGTTTAATTGTCGGGATAGATATTGCTACTGCTGTTTCATTGGTATTTGCGAATTTTAAATATGCTTTACCATCATAATTTCTTACTACTGCATCTCCTGCATAGATTGCGTCTTTTATATGTAATCGGGGAATATAGCCTTCATTTGTGTTTGTATTTTCAATATGAACAAAAGATGTTGTAACTGTTCGAGCGGGAATGGTTAATATTTGACTTGATTCGAAAGGGTAATGATCGTTCTTTATTTCCAGGCATTTTGAAGTATAGTTTATGTTTACTTCATTATCGCGAAAAAATTCAGATCCTAGTACTCCATCTTCGTCAATGGGGACTTCATTAGGGATAATGTTGAATATTGTTGCATACCCTAAAATGTTTAATTTCAATTGTCCTAATGGGTAAAGCGGTAAGGAGTTAATTCCGGTAAGTTTTAGCACGATTTTTTCATCTATTGGTATCTTAGGTTTTACAGCTTTTAATTAGATTAAATTTCGACCCGCGCCGGTATCGATCATCATTCGTGCCGGATTTATTAGGCCTTCTGCAGATATTATGATTGACGGGATTTTGCTAGGGTTGGATAAATGAACTTTTGTGGTTGTTTGATTCTTAAAGGTGGATGCTTTTTGTTCTTGGTTTAGACCTCCCTCAGAGCATCCGTGCTGAGGAGACCACTGGATCGTTTCTGTTTTGATTATTTTCGAATTTTCCTGTATCAAATTTTTCGTTTGGTCTGTTATTATTTTTTTTTAATACTTTTTCTCGGATGAACCCGGTTTTTCGTCATAGCCACAGACTAAGTCAAGTGACTGATGAGATCAGGATGTTATAAGTTATTTCAATACGTTGTTTGAAATCATTTACGATGATGTTGTAGGTACAAAATTAGAAGCATGATGTAGTTTGCAGTTTGGCTTTGCCGCTGTTATCCTTACACAGCGGCCGTGAGTGTTGAAGGTGACACCAGTCACCTCTGGATGCTTTCTTAGAGCTACCGTGTATCACGCCATAGGTTCTTAGTCACTTGCTTCCTGATGGTCTAGGAAGTTTCTTACAATGCGACAGGTGTTTAATAAAACCGCCTTTTGAGCTGCCGCCAGTACCCTACTGACTCCTAAATGTTCAAGATTTTCAGTGCATCTTGCGTGAACATTGCCTGTAGCCGAAATCACAATAGGATGAATAGATGCATGTTTCACATTCCTCCATATTGCCTTCACTTCATGCCTTAGCTCGCTATACTTATGAATCTTGGTTGTATAGGTTGCCTGCAAATTTCGGTTGAGCGGACAAGCAATGTCGATGATGTAGACTCTTCCACCTTTTTTCTCTCGCATCACGATGCCAGGTCGATTGGCTCGGATGTAATGATCCGTCTGGATGGTCACATCCCAATATAAGATGTAATCTTCATTTTCTAAAACGGACATTGGAATGTATCTATAGAAAGGCATCCATTCTGTTAAGAGTCCTAGGTTTAAGGCAAGTAGTTGATGTACAATGCCCGCCACATCATTATGTCTGTGCGTATATTCTCTTTGAGCCATTACGCGACAACCATCAATAATGTGCTCGATGGATTCGTTGGTATCTCCACATAATCGGCACCGGTCAACCACGTCTTGATGTAACACGTGTTTGCGATAATTCCTGGTGCTGACAACTCTATCCTGAATCGCAATGACGAATCCTTCCGTTTCTGGATACAGGAGTCCCTTTCTCAGCCAAATATTGGATGCCTCACTATCCACTTCATATTGATCTAGCGTTTTGGGGTGTTCGCTTTGGATGGCTTTCTGTCTCCATTGCGTTTCTAATTCCTCTATGGTTTCTGCCCTGATATTCAAGGCCTCCTCTGAGGACAAATTCAAGGGCGTGTAGTCAAGATCCGCTTTACAGATGGTGTTGTAAAGCGTAACATCTCGCTTGCTGTTAAAATAGTCTCGCAACTGTGTAACTTGTGACTCACACAGTTTTTTGACATCTACAATGCCTCTGCCCCCTCTATGTCGTGGTAGAACTACCCTTTCACTCGCCGAATTACGGTGGTGCATTCGGTGTTTCGTCATTTCTACGCGGATGATTCTGTTTAATCGTTCGAGGTCAGTGTTCGACCATTTGATGAGCCCGAAGGAGTACGTGAGAACAGGGATGGCGTAGGTGTTGATTGCCCTGATCTTGTTTGCCGAGTTAAGAGAACTCTTCAGAACCATTCTGAGTCTTGTAGTGAAGGCAGTCGTTAGGCTTTTCTTAACTATCGTATGCTGAGTACCCTTAGATTCAAGAATACCCAGGTATTTATATGACTCGCCCTCAGCTATTGCCTCGATGTCATTCCCGAAATCGTTCTCTATCTCTGCGGTCCCTAATTCTCCTCTGATTAAATGCACTGTTCGGCATTTATCTAGTCCAAACTCCATGTTGATATCATTGGAAAACTGCTTTGTAACATCAATCACTTGCTGCAATTTCTCGTCCGAACTAGCGTATAGCTTCAGGTCATCCATGTATAGAAGATGGGTCACTTGATGACCATCCTCATTATCATTTACTCGGAACCCATGAGACATGCTATTTAAAGTTTTGCTCAGTGGGTTCAACGCTAAACAGAACCATAATGCACTGAAGGAGTCTCCTTGGAATATACCCGTCTTAATGCGTATTGATCTAGTTATCCTCAGTTGTCCATGATCAAAATACTTGATTCTTGTACCCCATAGCATCATCGCACGACTTAGGAAGTCAATGATGCGTGGACAAATTTTGTATACTTTTAAGACTTCAAGCAAATAGTCATGTGATACGGAAGGAAACGCTTGCTTGTAGTCAATGTATGCCATGTGCAAGTTCCTTTGGTGTTTACGAGCTTGCGTCATGGCAACAGCGTCTACGGTGACCTGATCTTTACTGCCTAAGGAGTTTTTACAACATCCTTTTTGTTCTTCTGTAAGGATGTCACTCTCGTCACAGTGAGAATAAACCTTATCTGCTATGATAGCTGTAAGACATTTATATATTGTTGGAAGACAGGCTATCGGTCGAAATTCAGATGGATTATGAGCGTCTGGTTTTTTAGGCAACATATACGTAGTACCCTGCAGCATAAAGCCTGGCATCAGATCTGGATGTTCGATGATCTTCTGAAAACACCGTGCCAACGCAGGATGTACACTAGTCAGGTACTTATACCAGAAATTGTGCACCATGTGCGGACCTGGAGCTTTCCAGTTACATGCTTTTTTAAAAACCGCTGAAACATCTAAAGCTGTGATGTTCGTCAGCTCCATTTCAGGGTTATTGCTTGCTCTTGCTTTCTCTAGTTGGAACCACGCAGTGTCCAAATTGCTTCTGTTAGTTTTTCCCCAAACATCTGACCAATAGTTAGTCATTTCTTCCAATTGAGGGACTTCGGTGTCTTGCTGGTTATTTTGCTGTACACTTAGTTCACGATAGAACCTTCTTTCGTCTGTCTGAAAGGTTCGATTTTGTTGCCTTCTTGCACTACTTTTCTTGTACCGACGCAGTCTAGTAGTAAGAACATCAAGTCTCTGCCGCTGGGAGTCTATAATCTCATAAAATATTGCTGGTGTCAATGTCTCGATGTACCGAGGGTGGATGATTTTAATAACATGGTGTATCAGCTTTCTGGTTTTATTTCCTTTTTTATATTGAGTCAGTCGACCCAATTTGCACCTTACTTTGCTGACATCCATATCCAACCTGATCTTCCATGGCGGATCTCGCTCCTGTCTTGGGGCGAAGACTGCATTTATAGGCCTAGTTCTGTGGCCCAACGTTCTAACGGTTGCCACAGCTACACAGTATACAAGAGTTTGCACCTCTAACGCATTTTGTGTTGCGTTCAAATGCATAGGTAAAACCTTGCTGTTTAGGTGTTCTATTAGTGCACGCAGATCATTTGTGATGTTCATCTTGGGCAGTGAATGCCTTAGTGTTGGTTCTACATGTCAGAACTCTAGTAGAGCATGACCAAAATTCCTTTCAAGGTGCTGTAGATTTTCTGGGACTTCGCTGTTTATATCATCGTTTAGGATATCCGGATGTGGTTCTAGTCCATCCGGTACTTGATGTTCATTATCCCTAGCACCTATGTCTTCAGCTGCAATCAAGTTTTCGTTTTCCACATCTTCCAATGGAAGTTCATCACTAGGAAGCTGCTGTTCCACTTCCATTTCGATGGCAGCTATTTCAACAGCCGAAAGCAATTTGTTTACAGATATCGAGCGTTTTTGATCTGCTAGATTCTGCTCATTTATTCTTGTGGCTAGCCCTGAGTACTTAAGTAAGAAGAGACGATGATGTTCTCTCCTTACACTTTGCCCACTTTTCTTTGCCAAAAAATAAAAGCGCATCACATCTCTGTTCATATGGTATGTCCATTTTAATCGCTTCCTTGGTTGTTGAACTTCGGCTTCTGGCACTGGTTGTATTAGGCCATCTACCTCCGGAGGATGTGGTGGTGCTGGATCATCACCAGGTTGAGGAAGAACATCAATTGCCACTGCTTGTTCGTGTGACGCGGCTTCCTCTAACTGCTGTTCATTGCCGTTGTTCTTCCACTCCAAATCAACCTGCTGTTTAATCTCCATTGCTCGATCTTCTGAAATGAGTAGATTAGTCCTGATGTACTTCACCTTAGCGATAAGATCTCTCAATGCGACTTTCTCTATTTGAGGATACTTCGCGGCAAATTTCGTTCTGAAATTTTGTCCTTTTTTGCGTGATGTTTCAAACTTCGCACTTTCATAATAGAGACGCATCAATTCCTCATTCATTGTGGTATCCCACTTGATGCTCTCCCTCGGTATTTCTGTTAAAGTGTTTGGCTGTAAATAGCTAACGCTAGCCAAAGCATCCTCAGCAGACGCAGTTGATGTTTTACTGCTTACCGTATGTCGCAGATGTTCTTGCTGGCCAGCTGTTTGATGAGTGAGATCTGCCTGACCATCTCGCAGCTCACCATCACCACCGTCCCGCATGCTGTGGCCCCCAGCGGTGGCTCCAGGGGCGCCCCGACGATCCTCGGGTAGCGACAAGCGTTTCAAAATTTTTAAAATACTCTCCATTATCATTTATGGGTTTTGGTGTTCCTCTTAGTCACTTTCCTCTTCGTTTTCTGCCTGTTTGGCATGGGAAACCCTGTCAGTAGCAATGCTACGGCCAACATAGCCTTCAAATTCATGAGAGGAAAGCTCAAGCCCTACCGCGACGACAACGCGAGAACACCTTCGGTAGGGAAGAATCAAGTAAATTACATTTTATCTGTCTGTTATTATTATAATTATCATTTCTTGAAAGGTTATTATTATAGTCATTGCTTTGATTATTGTAATTATTATTTCTGTATCTTGGGAAGTTGTTACTGTTGGTATTGCGATTATTTGGTAAATTGTTATTATTTGTGTAATAGGGATTTTTAGAAAAGTTGTTATTATTGTTGTAATTGTGGTTCCTTGAAAAATTGTTACCGTGGTTGTAGTTAGGATTCCTTAAGAAATCGTTATCGTTGTTGTAATTTGGGTTCCTCTGGAAATTGTTACTATTATTGTAGTTGGGATTTCTTGAGAAGGTTTTATTGTTGTTGTGATTAAGGTTGCTAGAGAAGTTGTTTCTATTACTGTAATTAGGGTTTTTTGAAAAGTTGTTATTGTTGTAATTGTTATTATAATTCCATTGTCGCTGTCGGTTTTGTTCATTTAACCTCAGAGGTTGTTTGTTACTAATAGCTTCTTGAGCCTTTTCCAAATAAAAACATTTTTCGGTTACATGACCTGGTTTTTTGCAAATTAAACATATTTCTCTTGATACGTACACTTCATTGTTTTTACCCGTACCACTGTTATTCAAGGTATTGTTTTTTGGATGTTCCCGTCTCAATGCAGATCGGGCTGCTAAGTTCCTCTCGATGTCTATGGTGTCGTTAATTACTTCCCTAATTGTTGGTTTTTCTCTTACGCGGATTTCTAATTCGGGTCGTAATCCGCGAATAAAACACTGAATTGCATCTCTCTCTAAATTTGTTCTAAACGTGTTGTCAACCTGTCTGTTGTTGCTTATTCTGTGAGCGTCTTCGATTTTGTCGGCTACTTCTTTTATTCGCGATGCGTAGGAGGGCACATTTTCATTTTCCCACATATATAGGTTTCCTAATTCCCCTTGCAATTGGTAAACACTTTTAGCGGGGGCATATATTCTTTTGAGTTTATCGATTAATTCCTCAATAGTCGCGTAGGTGGTCCCATAAATACATTTTCGCGCCTCACCCGATAATTTTCCTCTTAATAAGCGCGCTAAATTTTCTTGAGCGGGGGCTGTTGGTAACATGGCCTTTGCTTCGAGGCATCCTTCGATAAAATGTGATAGAGGGATGTTATTTCCGTCGAACATTGGAACTACTTCTAACGCGTCTCTCAGGGATACTTGTTGATTATTGGGTAGAGTCATCGCGTTGTTAATAATTGGTTCCGTGATTTTTCTAAGATTATTGTTTTTATTTAATTGTTCGGTCTCCCTGTTATCGTTTTCGTTATTGCTGTTGCTGAAATTTGATGTACGCGTGAGGGAGGTTTCCTTTAAGTTAATTACAGTTTCATCTAATTGAGTATTTATTGTGCTGCTGAATAATTTAAAATTTTCGATTTCGGGGTAGGTATCTTCGTTTGTTAGAGTTCTGTCTTGGGTTTCGGACCCCGTAATAATACTATTATTGGCGGTGAAAGGGTCGCACCAGCTATCCAGAAAGCTACTTGCTTCAGTTTTTTCACTAACAGAGTTATTACCGAAAGTTAACGTTTCATTTAAGGAGAGATTTTGTTGCGAAGGGATTTTTCTTTTGGGTTTAATGGGACCCGTTTGATTTTCTTCTACTAATTTCGCGAGTTCAGTGTTATTCTTGATTTTGCTTCTCTTAACAGGGGTTTCCTTATTTTGGGGTTTCCCTAAATTATCGATTTCTGGGTCCGACATATGTCGTCATAATAGATATTGTCACTTGGCTGAAGTAAGGGTTCTAGATTGTGAATATTTTTGTTCTATATGCCAAAGGGGTGGGGAAGGATGTACAGTGTTCAAAAAATGTTGGATTTCACAAAAACACATGAATTCAAAAAATGTTCAATGCAATTGCATAAATAGTATGAAAAATTGTACAAAACACATAATTTCAATAATGTTCAATGCAATTGTATGAATGGTATAAAAAATTGTACAAAACATATAAATTCAGATAATGTTCAATACAATTGTATAAATGGTATGAAAAATTGTACAAAACACACAAATTCAGATAATGTTCAATACAATTGTATAAATTATATGAAAAATTGTACAAAACACATAATTTCAATAATGTTCAATGCAATTGTATGAATCGTATAAAAAATTGTACAAAACACATAAATTCAGATAATGTTCAATACAATTGTATAAATGGTATGAAAAATTGTACAAAACACATAAATTCAGATAATGTTCAATACAATTGTATAAATGGTATGAAAAATCGTACAAAACGCATAGATTCAAAATATGTTCAGTGCAACTGTATGAATGGCATGAGAAATTTGTGCAAAATACATAAATTCAAAAATGTTCAATACAACTGTATGAATGGCATGTAAGGCACATAAATTCCAAAAAATGTTCAATGCGATGGCATAGGAAAAATTGTACGAGACACATAAATTCAAAAAATTTTCAATGCAATTGCTTATATGCCATGGATAATTCGTGCAACACAAAAATGTTCAATGCAATGGCATGAAAAAATGATACAAGATACATATATTCAACAAAAAATTTCAATGCAATTGCCTAAATGCCATGGATAAATCGTACAACACATAAATTCAAATAATTTTCAATGCAATCGTATAAATGCCATGGATAATACATGAAATGTAATGTGTTGCATTGCGAAAGTTTGAAAGAATATAATTATATAAATATGTGAGTGTCAATCAGAAAAAGTTCTTGTGCCTTTAACTTGCCAACCCCGTGTGTCATATTTCTTTGAAAAAATGAAAAATTTGTTGTTTTTTTTTGTTTAAAAATTTAATTGATTTTTCAAGTTTGTTCCAGATTCAATTGAATTACTTTGGTTTCCCGGCCGATGCACCAAAAAGGAAGTTATGTTACGTGCTACGTAACACAAATTCCTTCTTATTTTAATTCCTCCTTTTATTTAAGATTGAAAGGATCTTAGCTAAGGGATGAGGAGAAAATAATTCAACTGAAGGAACAAATTATTATAATGAATAGAGGATTTATTACGCTCGTGAAATTACAACCTTTACTGAGTTTGACATAGGGGATTGGTGATGATTTTATTGATAGTCCAGTACCTGTGATCTTGTTATGTGAGACGAACTTGACTCTGGTTGAGATGGTCGAGGTTGAGATGTTGCAACGAAGACACTGGGGATTACTACTTGTTACTGGGTGGGATTGCACGATGATTTATCCCGTAGTATAAATGAAGCGGCGCGACTAATAGAACTGAACTGGTAACTGATGAACTGAATACTGGACACTGATGGGTCCTCGATGGGGCCCACGTTATATAATCCCCAAACTCGTAAATCATCGTGAAAATCCTTGATTCTAACACCTTTCTATTCGGAAGTTCGGCGCATGGAATAGAATCGGTCTGATTAACCTTCTACTGGTCCATAGAAGCTAGGAGATGCGTGGCAAGTCATGACCTGTTCAATGTCACATATTGGTATTTCGGCTGGTGGCGTAGAAATAGCTTAATTTACTTTCAGTTTAATCTTCCGGAGTCTTCAGGTGCTTCGCATAGATTCTTAAATTTATTGGATGCTGTCAGGCTAGATCTTGATTTATATCAATATTTTCGGCTGGAGTCATACGACTAATCTAATAAACCTTTTACAGTAGCCTCGTCGTATCCACTCGAATCGTAAAATTCGAAAGATCATATGATGTGTTAATACTTGTTTTTCATCTTGACATTTGATTCAGAGTGTATTTCCTGGTTCACATAATTTGGTAAGATTTAAGACACAGCGGTTAAACTTAACCTTTACATAAGGTGATAAAGTTATATGTTTGTTCCTAGTCGCGGGACGTGACAAAAGGTTTATTCGTTTAATATAAATTTTTATTCAACAACAATCTTAAACTAGTTTTAATAGATCACATGAATTATAAAAAATCTTGACCTAGATTTATAAAAGTATTCACTAATATATCACATGTTTTTGACGCAATTTATTATTAATTGCTCGACACATAGGGATTTGTAGTGAATGGTTACTATTAATACAAAATTGCAGCTGACCTGGTAAGAAGAGAGGAATTCAAAAAAATTCAGAATCTGAATTCCCATTAATACGTGAATTTAATTAATACGTGAAAGTTCGTTTGGATCCGTACAAAGCAATATACAACGTTCAAGATGGGATAGCCCCTCATCATCACCATCTTCCTCCTCCTCCTTCTTATTATCATCATTATCCTCCTCCTCATCCTCCTCAATATCATCATCATCATTACCCTCCTCCTCCTCCTCCTCCTCCTCATTATCATCATTATCATCATCATGACCCTTCTAGGAGGAGGAGGAGGAGGAGGAGGGGGAGGGTGATGATGATGATGATGATAATGAGGAGGATGAGGAGGATAATGATGATAATGAGGAGGAGGAGGAGGAAGATGGTGATAATGATGAGGAGCTATCCCATCTCGAACGTTGTATATTGCTTCGTACGCATCCAAACGATCTTGTGTATCCCCGGTAAGAAGAGAAGAGTTCAAAAAAATTAATACTTTCACGAAAGAGTGAGTATTATTTAATTTTTTTGAATGTGCTAATTTTCCATCGGGAAAAATGCCCAACAAAAGAATAGATTTATCTCTGAAACCAATTCTTTTATATTCCCTTAACGAATGCCACTTGTGTTGTATTCCATGAAGGCGAAGATATCTTCCATTTGTTTAATTCCTCTTAATGCGAGCAGTAGGCACATCTCTCATGGTTATTTTTAATTCCATACTTACATGCTGTATTTTGGATTAATTCAATTCTTTCTAATCCGTCCACCAAATGCGTGCACTTATATGATTTCCATTCCTCCGTGTGCAACATAACTTTGGAAATTTCAATTTTTTTATCATGGTCATTTTTAATTCCATACTTATATGCTTTATTTTTTATTATTTTAATTCCTTCTAATTGCAAGTTGACATCTCCTCTCCCCTCCTAACCCTAAAAACGGCTTCAGGTGTTTATAGCAGTCAAGTTGCAAAAATTTAACCTAAATCAAAAATCTAAAGTCAAACCAAAAAAATAGTAAGCAGAAAATTTCAAAAATTTTGATTTCAACTATACTGGATAGATCGTTTTTTTAGCTCCGTATTCATTTTTTGTGGCTGTTTTATCCATGCAAATTCGCACAGCAGTAGTGCGTACTACTGCTGTGCGAATTATATCTTCGAATTGATCTCGGTCGGAGTGATATGTAACTTACGTATTGTTTATATAATGTTATTTATTATATCATTTGAACATAAATCTTTTATATTTTTAAAGTTAATAAAATAGGTTTCTGTTAAATGGATTAATAAAAGAAGGTTCATATAATTTACCCAAATTTTTTTTTACCCGTAATTTATAAATGTAATATAATATTTATTCATTAAAAAAATGAGTTTATTTCAATTTACAGTTTCGCCTTAAAAGTGATATTATTTTATTCCTTTCTATTCTTTCTTTTACATTTCTCCACTTTTTAATTCCTCCCAATACGCTTCCATTAAATTTTTCTGGACGATTAAAAGGAATAGGTTTTGCTTTTTTTTCTACTCGTTTGTGGAACTTTCGATGGAAGAAAATTCACGTATTAATGGGAATTCAGATTCTGAATTTTTTTGAATTCCTCTCTTCTTACCAGGTCAGCTGCAATTTTGTATTAATAGTAACCATTCACTACAAAGCCCTCTGTCTCGAGCAATTAATAATAAATTGCGTCAAAAACATGTGATATATTAGTGAATACTTTTATAAATCTAGGTCAAGATTTTTTATCATGAATGTGATCTATTAAAACTAGTTTAAAATTGTTGTTCAATAAAAATTTACATTAAAGGAATAAACCTATGTATATTTAATCAAAATTCCCTGCCCTATTAGAATAAGTCAATAAATTAATTATGTAGTTTATTATTTAATTATTCAAGTTATTACGTTAAAGTAACTTTAAAGTAACGGTGAGCTAACGTTGAGCTAACGTCAAAGTAACGTTAAGCTAACGTTACTTTAACGTTAAGTTAACGTTATTTTAACGTTGAGCTAACGTTAAAGTAACGTTAAGCTAACGTTAAAGTAACGTGAAGCTAACGTTAAAGTAACGTTAAGCTAACTTTAAAGTAACGTTAAGCTAACGTTGAAATAAAGTTAAGCTAAAGTTGAAGTAACATTAAACTAAGCTTTAAAACTAATGTTAACTAGTGTTGAAGTATCATTAAACTAATGTTATTCTAACATTAAAACTAATGTTAACAAACTTATTTAAGTAATCAGGTATAAGGTTTTATTAAATAAAAACATATGAAATGTATATAAAAAGTCTCTCATTTATTCATGTTTTAGCAATCATCATCAATCCCGACAATGTTTTTTATCGACCTATAAACTATTTACAATATGTCCGTCGATTTATAGGTTAATTGTTTACATCGGTATCATTATCCTTAACCTTATAATGGCCTCAAGCTAGCGTATCGGTGCTTTCAGGCAAAAGATACCGTTTGTCATCAAAGGGGCTTAAGGCCAGTTTTGACTGTTTGACCGTATCAACTTGATGAAGACGTGATCCAATAATATACTGCGTTCTAGTTTGAATCGCAGCATTTGTCAAGCAATTAACGTAGTCATCAAAGTTGATAGATTTCCCTTGGCTTTCTTTACAAAATCCTGGCCATTCACGCGGATGCTGTACATCTTACTCCTCAAGCCAACAAATTCAGTAATGACCTGTCCACTGCACTCATCTTTCATGAGGCCGCTTAGAACTTTTTTGTTGACTTGAGGCATACCGTGAACGTTATTGACAGGATAAATAATCGGATGTGTCAAACTTGTTGATATCTTGTTTCATATCCATGTAAATATCTGGACATTTAACTTCATAAACTAAGCTGTCAGTGTCTGTGTATAGCAGTTTACATTTTTTACCGTATTTTTTAAGCATATAACCATAATGGAAGGCATAGATCAAGCTTTTCGAAATGTCCAGTACACTAAGCCCAACATAGATGGGTTTGTTCATCAAAACCTCAGTCTTCCTAAGATCCACAGCCACTAGATCTTCATGGAAGATTGTTCGGCTGTGGAAATTAGGTCTAGATATGAGGGCTTCTGCTCCATACCTACCCTCCCACTTTGACACGAGTTCAACATCTACATGTTTACGCACATTCTCCATTGTCTTACCATACACAGCATTGTTCATGAGTTTGAACAGGTTTTTCTTAAACTCATTTTTAGCTGCAGCTCTCTTTTCAGTGTTAAAATCTATGTATGACTTCAACCATGGAGCTTGCTTGAATTTAAGAACGCGATGGATTTTAACAAGCTGAAGTCCGTTTACTAATGCTTGTTTCAATTGACGGTAATGGAGAATGTGCTTTCGTTTCGGTAGGAGGGTAGTTAGGAGTTTCTCCTGCTTTGACCCTGGTGGTTTCGAGTGTTCAGGGCAGAAAGGTAAATCACTGTGAGTATCATGAAGTTCTTCGGGGTAATCCAAATCTACTTTAAGGAAATAGCCAACAGGGGCATCATCAGGAACATTAAAGTTGAAGCTATTGTCAACATTTGATACCCACTCGAAACCACTAAATGGAAGCGCTTTTGCCATTGCCCAACCATAGAGGTTGATGGCGTCAAAATATACTATATAGCTGATCTCCTCATTGTCATTGTAAACTTCCATATAGGGATCATTGGCTTTGTGATAACGGTTGGAGCATTGACTAACTCCACCCCTTATACCTAGCTCAATGAAAAGGACTTTATCAATGTCAGGGGGGAGCTCAAGCTTTACTCTAGTATATTTTAACATGGCATCCCAGGTCAAACCAGGAGTTGTATAATAATGTGCTGGATCAAGGCTATATGCTTTCAGAGACTGATCACGGAAGTTTTCAAAGATATCTGCAAGTAGTAACACATCCGTTTTCATGTACAGATACACAAAATCGCCAAGATTTTTGCAATTAAATTCTGACCATACCCGTTGCGCATGCTCATAATCTTCATCGGAAATTGTAGAGTCATTTAATGTGCTATAGAATTTTTCTTTCGGTGGTAGTTGAGTTTCTTTGAGCTTTTCCCTAGAGTCAAAGTACTCATAAGGAAAAACTTCTTTCCGCGTAAGCAATTTAATTTTTTCAGCACTTAAATTTGAAAAGACTGTACTCACTTTTTTGTATTCGTCGAGGTATGATGCCAATTTATCTAGCGAAGTAGCCATAAAGCGGAATGAATCAATAAAGAGGAATTTGATCTCACTTTCTCTAACATTTTTCGTGGAGCTAATATACCTCTCTTTATTTAGAGGGAGTAGATCAATTCGACCTTCAAACTCAGTGGCTACTTCGCGAATAATGAAATGAGCATCATATCCACTCAAAGTATGGAAGACAACGGGTATGATTCGAGAATCTTTGTAATTTAGATTAGAATCTTCATGAGCAGGCCCTCGGTATTTGCCAGTTAAATGTGAATGGTCACGCACTTTCTTTTGGCTGGGTGCTATACTCTGTTCACAAATGTGACAGGTAGTAGCTTCCCTGAAGGCAGCCTTCTGCTCAGTAGTGAAGTTCTCCATAGGTATGGGGCACATGAATACTGTTTCAGCATCTTCTGCCAATTGTTGCACTTCATGTGCAAACCATTTGACAGGATCAGCTTCATCTTCCGGGCATGCCTTATAGTCAGAAAGTGCGTCATCATAACTACATTTTATGTAATAGCCTATGCTGAGTATCTGATGCTTTTGAAAGATCTCAGTGTTATTTATCTTC
Organism: Andricus quercusramuli; assembly: GCA_932178445.1. Taxonomy (NCBI): domain Eukaryota; kingdom Metazoa; phylum Arthropoda; class Insecta; order Hymenoptera; family Cynipidae; genus Andricus; species Andricus quercusramuli. The sequence continues at coordinate 52,353 of CAKNXH010064380.1, read as the reverse complement.
TCCTGAGATTCTTCAACAGGAAGCAACAGACACTCGCAATCGGCATACACGACAAACGGTACCTTCTCCTTATTTCTATAGTTGGTGAACTCAATGATATTTTTATCGGGTTTGGGTAATTTTATTCTACAATGATTCATCTTTTTACAGTTATCATTGTGTTCACACAACTTTTCTGCGCTTGGAAAATAATGAAGGCATCGGTCACATATATACTTTTTATGATCATGTTTAGATAGTTGTTTACCAACTAATGCAGATAGATCTTTAATCCATACATAGTAGAAATTTGAAGTATCGATGCCTTCATTATCTATTTCAAACACATTATCATCAATGCACTCATCAATGTATTCGTCTTGTACGTGTAAAAGATTAGCATGTTTTCCCCTTTTTTCTGATGTAATATATAAGGGGATTACAGTGTAATCAAACTTCCTTCGTACAAGGCCATATACATTGATTGAGATGTAATTTTGTCGCTCAGACTTCGGGATATTTTTTAAAGTAACAGGAAATTCAATACCAGTAAAATCTAACCTATCCTTATACACATTATGATTGGAAACACGTTCAGGATGAATCTTTCTATCAGCTGGATATAATGCTGAGAGAACAGCTAACTTAAAGCATTGATTGTCATTCTTATTTTCTACATTTATACATGCGTGCTTTATCTTAATTGGATAAGGTAGTGGGATAAATGAACTAGCACGCAAAGGATTATATTTATTTACATTGATTTTCAGGTGTATGATGGAATACAATGTCCAAACGGAATCAGTTTCCTGGAATTCTTCAACTTTTCGCAGGATTGGTTGTTTCATATATTCATTGAACCAATCGTCTAACAACGTCGTCATGAATATATCATTAGTTTCGGCCAGAAATGTTTTTACGTGTACAGACTGATCATGCTTTGTTACATGTCTATATTTTGCTACAAGCACAACGTAAACTATGACAGGCCCATACTTATTTAATACACATCGATTTCGTGCTTGAAATAATACAAAGGCATCATTTAAAAAACGGCTTATATCTATATGTACACGATTTGTTATTAAATTAGTTTGTAGACGACATTGAAATGCTTTCTCAGAGTCAGCCCACTGAATTCGGTTGGTTATATCCTCTTCTTCGCCAGCTGCATCCGGTTTATTTATAGATCCTCCACGTCTCAAGTGCAGTTGGAAAATGGCCTCCAAACTGATTAGTTGATTAATAATGTGGAGGCTTCTCTGCTTCTCAGATGTCAAATAAAGAGAATTCAGTATGGATATTTGTGTTTTTATATTGGCAGAACATTGTTTTACCCAGTTGTGAATAAACTCTTTCTTAGAGTCACCATCTTCAAATCCTGAAATCATGACTGCTGCGTCTTCTGACTTGCGAATCAGTACCTCATATACATCCAAGGCGATGTTATTTCGACTCTGCTTCACTGGTCTCTGCTGAATCTGCTGCTGCTCACACGCCTTGCGTTTTTTAGACAGGGGAATGCTCGCTGGAAACATAGGGTAGGGCTGAAATAAAATAGGCCCCGCGGACCAAACAGACTGGGTGAAGGACACACCGAGAAAAAACCATGACCGCTTCCTGTGGCGGCCCTGTACCGAGGGTTTCTGCTGAATACGGTTACACTACTGAATAAGCAGTCGCAGGTAATGTCCAGGGATGGTCCCGAAGGAAAAACCTCCAAGCCAAGGCGTTAATCCACCGTGCCGAAGGCTGCATGGCACCAGGGGTGTGGTGTTCCATACGGTATCTCTAGGATACCAGGTTGCCTTCTAGAGTATACAGATCTTACCCCCGCATGCGGGGCTCTGCGGGGGTGGACTTTTATTTCCCTAGCTACTCGTGGGAATAAGATGGCGTCTGAACAATATTTGAATAGAAGTGTGTGCGAGGAGATGGGAGGAGAATTAGACGTTGTGGAGGAGTTTGACATGAGTCAAAAGACTGATGCCAGACGTGAAAAAATGGATGCGGAAGAGAATATATTGGAGGGTCGACGACTCATTGCTGTCCTGGAAGGTGTGCTGGAGGAGATGCAGACATTCTGCAACTCCAAACGCAACATGTTCCTTCCCATCAAGGATGGATTGGAAAGGGCGCTGAATGTGACGGGGGATTTGCGAGTCTCCATCATGCTCATCAACTCATATTATGAAGACGCGCTAAGGAACGTCGGAAAAGAGGTAGGAAAGAAGTACCTGAAACAGGCGAAGGCGAGGAACGACATGAGCCAGAGCGAGACTCAAAATGAAGAAGCCGTGGAAACTCCCACTCCCTACCAGCGGAAGCGAGGGAGGGAGCCCTCTCTGAGTCCCGTTGAGGCTTGTCCCTCAAAGCAAAAGACGAAGAAGCCGAGGACCCGCAATACAATTGTGGCGTCATCGGCCCTGAAGGGCGGGGATGTGGAGGGGGTCTCCTCTACACCCGCACTCACGAAGAAGGAGAAGCAGAAGAGAGCCCGACCCGAGGCGGTCCTGATAAGACCAGCCGAGGGTTCGAGCTACGCGGAGGTCCTCAGGAGCCTCAAACGAAAGGTGGAGCCGGACACCCTTGGTATAAATATCAGGGCTGTCCGACAGACCCGAAGGGGAGAGGTTCTTGTGGAGCTAGGGCCGGCTGCGGACGGCAGATCAAAGTTGTCCGCGGCCATTAAGGATGCCGTAGGAAATAGGGGGAACGTGCGCGAGCTTGTTCCCCGCATCGAAGTCGAGGTCCTGGACCTCGACTTAATCACAGATGCAGAAGATGTGGAGGCTGCGGTTCGAAAACACTTCGGGAAAGCAGCAGCTGGCGAGTTAAAGGTGTCCATGACGAAGAAGACCTTCAGAGGTAACCTGAGGGCCTTCGTCGAAATGAAAGAGGAACTGGCGAAAAGACTTCTCCGCACGGGACACCTCAAATTGGGGTGGGAGTCCTGTCGTGTGCGGAGGAAGACGACGACTGTAAGGTGTTTCCGCTGCCTGGGCTTTGGGCATCTGGCGGCGGGATGCAGGGGTCCAGATTGGACTCAGGCCTGCTGGAGGTGCGGCAAAGAGGGCCATAGGGCTGCGGAGTGCGAAAGTACGCCGCAGTGCTACCTCTGCGCCGCTAAAGGAGAGAAATCCCGGACGGACCATCTGCCCGGGACTATGAGGTGTTGGTTGTTCCGAGAGGCAGCCTCATCGAGGAAACCTCAAGGACGACCAAGCTAAAGAATATCGCCCAGCCAGGATGCCGAAAGCCGACGAGCCCGGGTTGTGGTACCACCACACCGCTGAGGACGATGCGTGCATCTTGGTCGGGTGATGGTTTGAAGAATGCCAAGCTGGCAGGTAAAAGTAGAAGCCGAAGCACGGCTTAATGGCCTTTGGCCTGGGACTCCGAAGCAATGTCTACCGCACTGCTTCGGAGCCCATGCCCCAAAGTTCGAATGTGGTTAGTGCATGAGCATTTTTCCGTTTTTACTCCTTTAAATAAAAAAAAAAAAAATAAAAAAAATAAAAAACTAGGACATCTGGTTGCTGAATGAAAGAATCGCTCCAGAGAGACGCCTTTTATAGGCAGAAGCCCCCACTCTGCGCATGCGCAACACTTTATTAGGGGATTTCCCTTGCAGTGGAACCCCACCCTACCTCCATTCCCATTCACACGTCGAGAGCAAACTGCGCACGCCCGCTTATTTAATAGGGGGATTCCCCTTGCAGTGTCACCACGCAGGGAATCCTAGCGTGCATTGTTTGGCGGTAGGGTAGGCCTCCTGATTGACTCATTTCACGGTCGACATATGCACTACCAACTATTGATAAAATCCTTATTACACCTTATTACAACTGTGGCTCCATTTGTGACAGGTGGTCTGCACTAGGGCTGGGCGGTTTTCCGGTTAACCGGTTATGACAACCGGTTTTTTTAAAACCCGGCTGGCCGGTTATGTCTTTTTAAAATAACCGGTTAACCGGTTTCTAAAAATAACCTGATTTTAAAAATAACCGGTTTTTTAAAAGAACCAGTTTTCGAAAATAACCGGTTTTTAAAAATAACCGGTTTTCGAAAATAACTGGTTTTTCAAAATAACAGGTTTTCCAATACAGCCGGTGTTTCAAAATAACCGGGTTTTCAATAAAACCGGTTATTTTGAAAACAACCGCCTTATAAAAAATCACCGATTTTGGAAAATAAAAACAGGCAGTTACGTCCGGTTGCCTGTCGTCAGCCTCTCACCTGACTTATACGGCACATCTAGTTAGTCTGGTAGGGTAGCGGATAAAGTCGGTTCTTTTTTTTTTGTTTTTTTTTCAGGGCTGGGCGGTTATGGGAATTCATAACCGGTTATCTGTTATTGAGAAAACCGGTTATTATGAAAAATCGGTTATTAGGAAAAGCCGGTTATTGTAAAGAACCGATTACTGTAAAAAAACCGGTTATTGTAGAAAACCGGTTGTAAAGAAATAACCGGTTATTGAGAAAAACCCGGTTAACCGGTTAAAAAACCGGTTTTCTCAATAACCGATAACCGGTTATGAATTCCCATAACCGCCCAGCCCTAGTCTGCACTACCGACCTCTCCTGCTTGACCGACCGATAAGAAAATGCTGATATAAAAAAATACCGAACTCCCTACATTACCGACGGATGGTAACATGACTCCCTACCTCACCGACCGATGGTAAAATGATAACATAAAAAGTTACCGGCCTCCCTGATTTACCGACTGATGGTAATGCAGCTACCTACCTTACCGATCGATGGTAAAATGATAATACAAAAGGTACCGAACTCCCTGTTTTACCGACTGATGGTAATGTAGCTCCCTACCTTTCCGACCGATGGTAAAATAATATTATAGAAAATTACCGACCCATCTACCCTGTCGACTGCTGGTAACGTTGTTCTCTACTGTACTAACTAATGGTAACGTTGTTCCCTACTTTACCCACGGCCACCTACCTTACCAGCTTACCGACAAACTGTGTGGCGCCCAGTGCGTCCTGCACGTGCTGGTATTCCCTCAACGTCCTAATATTTTGGCATTAGAAAAGTCAAATTCGTGATCTAGGGTATGGGAGCGTTGCACTAAGGCAGTACCTCTAGAGTTTCTTTTGCAATCATTCTTATGTTCCCTGATTCTATCTTTAAAGTGTCGTTCTGTCTGTCCCACGTACACGCGTCCGCATTCACATGGGATAATATAAATTATGCAGGTTTTTTGTTCTGTCGGAGCTTTACCTTTATTTTTGGTAAAACATTGAAAAGGATCTTTTTCATTTTTGAAAGTTATTAAAATATTAAATTCTGAAAAAGTTCTTTTGTAAAATCTCGTAAGTTCATTAATGAATGGTAAGATAATCAGTTGGTTAAGATCTAATTTTTGATTAGTATTTTGGTTTGTGGTGTTTGAAATTTGGTTTTTGTTTTTTAAATTAGCAACTCTTTTATTAATATATTTTTTGATGAAATTGGAAGGATAACCATTCTTTTTAAGTGTATTGTTGAAAATATTCAAGTTTTTCAACTAAATTATTAATGACTGAAATTTTGTCTTTAATTGCAATGTTCGACTCAAAATTGACATATCTCCTTGACCATGTTTCATTGCGGTACCAGTTGGTTATAATGCTATTGTTAACTTTTTGTAAATTGATTTCTAGGAAATTAATTGCATTATCTTTTTGTATTTCGATAGTAAATTGTAGTCTAGGATGGTATGAATTGAAAAAATGGAGTAAAGTGTCTATTTTGTCGTCAGGACACAGGTCAATATGTCGTCGACGTATCTGTAGTAGAAACTCAGTTGAAATGGTAGTTTTTTTTAAATTTCTTTTTCAAGTCCTTCCATCACTAGATCAGAAATAATACCGGAAAGTGGGGATCTCATAGGGGTACCAAAAATTTGTTTGTAAAATTCATTCTGGAAGATGCAATATGCGTTGTCTAAGCAAAATTCTATTAGTTCTAAGTATTGTTTAGTTGGTATGTTTGTATGTTCTCTGATTTTAAACCAGTTAATTTTGATATTTTTTTAAACAAGTTCTTTTGGAATGTTAGTAAATAATGATTTGACATCTATATTATTTTAATAATTTTTTGAAGGTATTTTTGTAAATTACAACATATTTTTGATCTAAAATCTGCTCTTTTTTCGTTAGGAATTAATTCAATTCTGTCCTCAATGCAAGCGAGGGTTTCTTCAATGGTTGATCCTTTGTTTTTGGGAGAAATGCAAAATTTTTCTCCTAAGCTTAGGAAGTATCCTACATCATCTGGTATTTCTATGTCAGTGAGGTTAATGAGCCATTTTTTATTAGGTTTCTTTTTGTATTGAAAATTATAGTATTTTTTTATAAGCCATTCAAACTTTGTTACGGATTTTTTTATAAGTTCTTCTTCAAAATTATATGATATTCTGTTTTGGCTATCAAAAAAACATTCAATTAAGGGCCATTTTTTCTAATGTCATGAAATTTTTATTCTATTTTCACAATCTCTCTTTTGACTTCTCTATTGGAAAAATTTTATTAGTGATTTCTAGTTTTAAGATTCTAATTTTGAAATCCATACAAATTTTATTGAAGTACCCTTTAGATTTTGGGTTATTGAGTACGATGTGATGTTGAGAATTAATAATATGTACAATAATAATATATAATATATTATATATATAATATAATATAATAATATGCAGGTAGGTATCCTTGTGAACGACATCTCAGAAAAAAACGGTTTTGATCACTTAGCTTTGATAATGTTTTCTTTTTCTTGATCCAAGTGCGAAGGTGTGAAATGATCTCTTCTCCATATTTGTTCTTTATCTCGTTGAAAAATCCGATTTCTTCAGTACTACTTTTCACCATATTCCAAATCTTATTGTAATTATTGTAAAAATGGTAATTTTTGCAGCAGCAGCAGGATATTATGAGAGAAATCGTTGGTGATGATTCAAATGAGGTGGGTTCTGACATTTCATCTATAAATAGTTACTACTTGTTGTTATAGAAAACTAATTATATATATTGATTACAGATGGCTCGACGGAAGCTACTAATTTCATCATCGTCACCTTCATCGGAGGAGTTGGTGATAGATTTTGGCACATCATCGCCAATACACTTCTCAGAGTTGGAGTGGCCTTCAACACCATCGTCCATCCTATCGCCCCAGAGGTCGCCGCCACAACCATCGTCCTCATATTCGCAGCAGGTTTTAGACTCACCACCACCAACACCACCAGCAAGACCAGCAACAGTACCACCACAACCATCATCAACACCACCACCACCACCAGCTGAAGTGAGAGATCATCAACGTAGTTACCGTCATCCGCGACGTTGTCATCGCCACCCTCCCTACTGCATACATAATCGTCACATTCAATAAAAAATAAATCTTTCATTTTATAATAAAAAAAAAACAGCAAGTTTTTGCATTCTATATGGAAATAAGAAGATAAAAAATATGTTTGTATATGAATTTCATTATATAATTGATATAAATTTGACAATTGTGTTCTTCTATTACAGTTATTTTGTTCAAAGTTTTTTCTGTTTCAGGTTTTTTTCTGTTTCAGGTTTTTTTTCTGTTTCAGGTTTTTTTCTGTTTCAGGTTTTTTCTGTTTCAGGTTTTTTCTATTTCAGGTTTTTT